>CAUYRT010107630.1:50000-72522 GCA_963574885.1 Lepilemur ruficaudatus
TCTTTTAAGGAGGAGCAGTTAGAAAAAAAAGCCTTTTAAAGTAATTGGAAGGGGCAAAGTTTCATCAAAAGCCATCTCAAGTCTAACGTGTGAGTGTGTATATAAAATATAAAAAATATATGTGTTTATATGTATATACACACTAACATATTAACAATAGAACAATATATAAGGGACTTTTGAAAATTATTAACGTTTATGCAAAATGTCCGTGACACATTTGGAAAGGCAATGTTTTTAGCACGTAGAAACTGTACTCTGTTCCCAGTTCCTTTCCTTATTTGTCCACCTTATAATTCTTGGTAAATTACTTGATATCGATCCCCCATACTCTTAACCACTCCTTACCTCTTTTCTTAATCTGTCAAATGGGTAGTAACATTTGAATGTAAAAGTGTGTAAGAACTTCACATGGAAAATCTGTACTAAATACATAAATAGAGCAAATGTGTTTTGCCATTATAATAATAAATGCTATTTTCAATGTTTTTTTCCACTAAGTCTTATTTACTTGAAATTCTTATTGTTTCATAAAACCTGGGCTCTTAAGCTCCTTTGAAAAATTTCTGATATATATGCATAAATACTTTTCTATTTTGTGGTGGACTGTATCAAGAACAGTAATGTTTTTAAAGTGCACAGTATAGGTTATTCATTTATTTTATAGTACACTAATGTAATTCAGTGAAACTTCTAAAATTTAATTACAATATGTATAGAAACATTTAAAGCTAGAGGTTTGGCATGTCATCTTTTCTTACTGAGGCTTTTATAATCACTCCAAAGGTCCTTGTTGATCCACTAAAATGATAAAAGGGGGAAATATCATTTCTTCACTATAGAAATTGTGAAGAGTCTTACAGTAGAATGATATTTGCAAGTAACAAAAGCTACTTTTGACAGTTTCTTTAAAAGGTGAGGCATCATCTCAAGAAAATAGATTGCAGCATAGTATAAAAACCAGATGGTATTCATCTGAGAATTCTGCAGAATTAAGGATATAAATAAGTGATCTACTAACAAAAAATGAGCATGTAGCATTAAAAGAGATCATAAAGGAATAAAGCGTTTGATGGGAATTGAATCAATTTTTTAAGTATTGCTAATATTATATGTTTGTAGAACTTACTGGCACAAACTAAAAATAAACACTGTAATCAGAAATGCAAAATTTATAGGTAATGAAATAAAGAAGGCATAGTCATATTTCCTAAAAAGGCAAATAATGTTTCTTCCATTTAAAAAAATTTATTATTAACAAGATTGTTATGTTATATATATACATATCTAGATAATAATGCCTATGGATAAATAATTTTAAAGTTTTAGAAATTATACACAAATTAATTTTATACATTGAAAATAGAACATGTAATTTGGTCTATAACCCCAAAATTTTATATTTTAAGGTTTTGTACAAATGAGCACAAATGGATTTATTTGATTGGCATGGTTTAATATGACTATTATGATATCAGAATATCTGGTTAACACTACAGCTCACGGAAACTAAAATATTGCCATTAAAATCTGGAGATCATTAACAGAAGCCTTATGACAATAAGTGATAACTGCAGTTAATAAAAAGGATAATATTCCAATTTAATACTTAAAAGGTAGGAAAGGAAAAGCATAACCATCTGTGAGCACCAGCTATTTTGGAAGTTGACTTTTAAAATTATTTAGATACCCTTGTGCTGTGATAAAGTGGTGACAGAATAAATAGGTGAATAAAATTTCTTTTCATTAAAATAAATGGTCTATATTATGTTTTTGCTGCATCTTGTTTTCAAAGAACTCCAAGCACTATAATCTCACATGAGTTCAAATAATTTTTGAGGATAGAATTTTTTCCTTTAGACTTCTATGAAAATACAACAAAGGTTCTCGTAAAGCTAGGGTTTCAGAAAAGAGGAGACACTCATATTATAGACTTTTTATGTTATAGTGAGAGAGAGAGATGCATTGTACACTAGAGGCATAATATAAATAGCAGGATTCTAGGTATAGGGGGTTTTCTTACACGTGTTTGGAAATTGTTAGGAGTTAAATAGAATGAACTATTTGCTATCCAGCAGTTCGGAAAGGGATGCCTTCTATTATATGGATTAATAATTTTCAAAGAATCAGAACACAGTTAATTCACTTACTTATGAAGTTTGACTGAACTGCATCTAGCCTGTCTTTGATGATTTAGAAGCTACTTCATAAATTTTTGGTACCTTTGAATTAATATTTATGAACATTCATTACTCCTATAATATAATCAAGACATACAGATACCCATTAATGGAGAATTCTGATGACAGAATGCCATATCCACTAAGCTTTAACTGTGTACAGACATTCTATTCTTGTCTGTCTATACCAGTATCAGTATTTCGAAGCTTGATAACTTTATTCTCCTGAATATAAAATTCCCCAATTCAAAAATAAATAAGTTTTTTTGTTTTTGTTTTCTAACCTCTACTTTTTCCTATTTTTATTCATAAGACCATGTCAGTTCCTCTCAGTCAGTGTTCAGGGTCGTAACTTCCTACATGGTAATTTTCAAAGAAGTTCATCAGGTTGGTCAATGTGCAGATGGAGAAGGAAGCGGACACAGTTAGGCAACAGAAAGAGAGAGTGATATTCTTGGTCTCACCTTTGACGTCATATAGACATTTGTCACTGACGTTATTTGCCCTTCAACACTGGGGCGCTCTTATAGGCTTAATTCATAATAAATGAGGTCAATATTCTTTTCAAGAAAAAATTCTAACCAGAAAGTTCCTATTGGAGTTCTTAATCTTTTTAATATATAGTCTTTTGGCCCCTATTCATGGCTCGTCCCTTCCTTTAAAAAAATTAAAAATCTTATTTTGACCAATGGGATTCAAAACCCACGTTTTGGCTGGGAGCGATGGCTCATGCCTGTAATCCTAGCACTCTCAGAGGCCGAGGCAGGAGGATCACTTGAGGTCAGAGGCTCAAGATCCGCCTAAGCAAGAACAAGACCCTGTCTCTATTAAAAATAGAAAGAAATTAGCCAGACAACTAAAAATAGAAAAAATTAGCCGGGCATTATGGCTCAAGCCTGTAGTTCCAGCTGCTTGAGAGGCTGAGGCAGGAGGATTGCTTTAGCCCAGGAATTTGAAGTTGCTGTGAGCTAGGCTGATGCCACGGCACTCTAACCTGGGCAACAGAGCAAGACTCTGTCTAAAAAAAAAAGAAAAAAAAAGGTTTGTTCTTTTTGACTGATGTTATCAAGCCATTCTAAACTCTAGAGACTTCATATTATATGTAAAATGTATCAGTTTCTATTCACATTATTTTCCCTGCAACATTGAAACTTCATGTGCATCGTTATCTCTAGGGTTATCTATATAGTATCCTCTATTTGGGGTGTTCAAACCCCTCCTCTTTATCTGTATGTGATCATCTTTGTCTTGCTGTTTTGCTGTTTTCATATCCTGCCCTTGTCTAAGGGACTGCTTTCCTGGTCCTTTTAAAGGGTACTGACCTCTCCCACTATCATTCAAAGTGAGGAAGATAAAACCTAAAATGTTTTCCCCACTTTTCTTCCCCCTTTTCTTTATTTTTTATTAAAATCGTAACATGAAAATGTCACTCTGAAGAAAAGCCGTGGGTTCATCACTCCCAGCGCCCCTTCCCTGGGAGGCAAATACGTTGCCTTTTAATCATGTTGGCCTTGCCTTTCCATAAGGCAATAAAAAAACAGTCTCAACAGAGGTTGCCGGTTATAACTTATGTATAAAAAATGGAATTAAAAACATTTGATGAGGCAGAATCAGTTCCACAGGGACACCCCCCGCCCATATTTCCCAAGTTTTTATTTTCTCCTCGCCTTCCTCTAGTCTCTCTTCTTAATTTTGTCTTACATGATTCTTTCTCCCAAACATACTCTTAGGATTTTAAAGGAGTTGCCTTTCCTAATTTTTCCTTTTTTATCTTCCTTCTTACCAGTATGCTCCTGCATTTATTTTCTGTTGACTCTGTACCTTGTCCATCTTCAAATATTCATTATAATTGGAAGTTGCAGTCTCCCTTCTCCTCTGATACATCAACTGCATATGAACCTAGTTCTCGAAGATTATTTCCTTTTTCTTATTGACTGGATATATGAACCGGCTTTCAATTCGCTGCATAGTTTTCCAAATGGATTGATATTGCCAGTACAGAAACATGCCTACATCATCATCTTATCTTTCTTCTTCAATGATTTTACTTGCATTCAGATGGACCAGTTTCCCCAATCACATTTCTGAATCTCCATCTCTCACGTTTGGATGTTAAATCCCATGCTTTCATGGTTAAAAATTAGAGCATACCTGTTGTACGGAAAGCCTCCTGGTTATTCCCTAGAAACTCTACCTATCTCCCTTCCCGTGAATGTACTAAATACCTTTAATCTTTCTCCTATTTATTACAGTGCTGAGTGTTGTGTCAGCTATTAATGCACACTATTACAATCTGACAGTGTAAATTCTGGCAGAAGCTTTTACACGATGTAAACTGTTGGCCTAAGGGGTTCAAATTTCTCACATCCTTCTCTGTTTGTTTTTGAGAAACATTTTTAATAAAATGTTTTGCATGGACTCCATTAAGACTTTAATTTTTCCTGAAAGTCTCCCATGGTTCTCTGCATCTCCCTTTTTTTGCTTTCTGCCCCCACTCAGCTCCCTACCATCAATCTCCATATGCCTAGAGTACCCACGGAAATTGTGTGCATTTGCTGCCGTGTAGTAGGCAGCTTGGAAGATGGCTCTAAATGTTCATGCTGCCTTGTCATCCCAACTCCCAAGTGTGGACTGCATTTGGTGAATTGCTTCTGACAAGTAGAATATGGCAAAAATGATGGGACGCCACTTCCGAATTTAGATTATGAAAGTTCATCTTGCTCACCCTGTCTCAAACTCTCTCTCCCGTCCTCCCTCTCCTCGCTCTATCTCTCTCTCTTTCTGGCGTTTTTTACTTGCTCACTTTGGGAGAAGCCACCTGCCACATTGTGAGCTGCTTTATACAGAGGCCATCATAACAAGAAAATGAGGGAGACGTCCAACCAGCAGTCATCAAGAAACTGAGGCTCTCAGTCCAACAGCCCATGAGAAACGGAGCATGCTAGCAACCACAGGAGTGAGCTTGGAAAGGGCTCCTCCTCCCGCCAAGCATCAGATGAGACACCCCAAGCGGCCACGCCTTCATCCCAGCCTTTTGAGAGACCCACAGCCAGAAGACCCAGTCAAGCTGCTCCCAGACTCCTGATGTATAGAAACTGTGAGATAATAAATGTTTGTTATTTTATGTCATTTAGTTTGGAGATAATTTGAGCAGGGATAAATTTTTTATTTTTAATTATTAAATATTATGGTTACATAATGGTTGTATATCTTTTTAGGGTACACACTATGTTTTGATACAGGCATACAATGTCAATTAATCAAATCAGGGTAACTGGGGTATACATCACCTAAGGCATTTATCATTTCTTTGTGCTAGGAACATTCCAATTCCACTCTTTTGGTTATTTTAAAGTCTACCCTAACTTATTGTTGATTATAGTCACTTTATTGTGCTATCAAATATTGTTCATTCTATTTAACTAACTATATTTTTGCACCCATTAACCTTCCCCATTTTATCCTCTCCTTTCCACTCTCCTTCCCAGCCTCTGGTAACCATAATTCTACTGTCTCCAAGAGATCAATTATTTTTAATATTTAGCTCCCACATCTGGGTGAGAACATGTGAGATTTGTCTTTCTGTGCTTGTCTTATTTCACTTAACATAATGTTCTCCAGTTCCATCCATGTTGTTGCAAATGGCAGGATTTCATTCTTTTTGTGGCTATGTAACATTCCACTGTGTATACGTACCACCGTTTCTTTATCCACTCATCTGTTGATAGGCACTGAGGTTGATTCCAAATCTGAACCATTGTGAATAGCGCTGCAGTAAACATGGTAGTGCAGATATCTTTTCCATGTACTGATTTCCCCTCCTTTGGATATACACCTAGCAGTGGGATTGCTGGATCATACGGTAGTTTTATTTTTAGTTTTTTTTTTCTAGGAACCTCCATACTATTCTCCATAGTGGTTGCACTAATTTACGTTCCCACCAACAGTGTATGAAGGTTCCAGTGTGGGGATAATTTGTTACATAACAATAGCTAACTAATACGTATGCTATTATATATTGAGGTTTACGTATTAGACTCTTTGGTTAGTCTGTGTAAGTAGTGACAGTGTTCTAATGAAGTAGTCAGATCTATTTCTCCAGCATCTAGCTTAATTCCTGAACCATAATATTTGCTCAAAAGGTATTTATTGAATAGATGACCAAATGAGGACTTCTCCTTTCTCTAAAACTTCAGTAATCACCTCTGCCAATAAATTGGTGTATTAGTTGGGTTTCTCGGTAACTAATCTAGACAAATTTAAACAAGAAAAGGATAACAGGTAGCTTCTGGAATTGAGGAAGGCTGGAGTAGGATGTTTAGAAATTTCACAGGCACCAAGAGAAGCTAAAATCTGTCAAAGCTCAGTCAAGGACCTGCCTCAAGGACCTTGGTCAGGATGTCATGTTGCAAGATACTCGGGCACTGCTAGACTGAAGACTCCACTGCTGCCACTGTGCATGATCTCAAGCTATTCTGGTCTCTTTACATCATTCCTTAAAGGCCTAAGTTTTGAGGGGTTATCTGTTGGCTGAGCTGAGGCCACATGCCTGTGCCCCCCTGCCAGGATGCAGAACAAAGAACCCTCTACCCACCCACCTTATGGTAGATGGAAGTCAGTTCTGTCCTTTTCAAAATCGTGCATGGTGGAATCTCCCCAGAATGGAAAGGGATCAGAGGCTAGGGAACCCAAAATGGCAAGTGGTCACACCATCAAACAGCAAATGAATTCTCTCAAAACTCAGTAAGAAACCTGCCCATTAGAGAAGCAGCTTTTAGAAGCCTTTGTATTTATTCCCTTTTAGGTAATTTTGTTTTTTTTAAAAAAAAAATTTCTCACCAAATGGATTCCCTTTTTAGCACAAACTCTCTAAAATAATGGTCCACGCATAAACACTAACTACTATTCCCTTCTTGCCACCCACTTGCCGTCTATTATAGTCCATTTTCTAGTCACATGTGTGAAGAAGTAAAAGAGCATGTGTATACGATTTCTTTTCTCAGGTATGAAAAGGCATAAATTAACATTTTTAGTCTAAAGAAATAAATTTGCTAGGCACCCAGTGCTGGCCCCAGTGCCCAGTAATGTCAGTGAATGGATTTACCTTCCTGCCACGTGTGTTTTCTAATGGTGACATGAGCTTTTCTCCCTGTAAGATTTCATGATGGTATCTTTACCCTTGTGGAACTAATTATTGTAAGTATTAATCTTCTCTGCTCTTACCTGTATTCTTTAATTATTTATTTTAAGCGCCAACACTCACCCACTCATCTTCATAATCTGGGGTTTTTTTTCCCCTTTATATTATCACTTAAGATTTTCATGGGCCTCACTTCTCACTTGTTTCTCGGATTTCTCCAGTTTTGTGCTTGGGATGGAAGGTCCCGGTAATGACCCTCTTTGCTTGTTTTCCTGGATTTTCCTTGACTCCATCCTCTCCTCCCATTTTCGCTTGTGTTCTTCATGTCCTTATCTTGCATGTTGCTGGTTTTCTTTGGTTTTCCTTCTTCACATTCTCTTTATGTTGGCCTGGTGTACTCTCTCTACCCAACATTTTAATGTTCTTTTTTCTGCGTCTTCTCGGAGTTGTGGATACAAAGAACTTCATCTTAACTGATGAACTAAGACTGTTTCTCTCCTTTCTCTTTTTCTACCAATTTTGCTTCATGTCAACCATAATTTTTTAACCATACGTCATTAATTCAGCACACATTATCACGTATTTGTTCTGTGACTAGAGCTTCATGATTCTGTAAGCGGGGGCAAAAAGAATAAATCTGACCTCAAGAATTCAAGATCTAGCAGAGAAGGAAAACTTCTAAAAAGAATGTAACAAAATGTGATATGCACAATCCTAAGAGAACAACCAAAATACGAAAGGGCACAACAAATGGAGAGATTGATTCTGTTTAAAAAGGTTGAATTAGGCTTCACAGAAGAGGTGATGTTCAACTTGGGTCTTGAAGGAAGAGTTTTGAGTAGCATTTTGCCAGACAGAAATAGGGAACGCTATTTCAGGCATGGTGTTTATAGGCAAATGGGTTATTTCATTTTTCTCTTCCTTACATTTGTAATGTTCCTCAGTACACATAAGGGTACAACATCTCAGTTGGGCGTAGTGGCTCACACCTGTAATCCTAGCACTCTGGGAGGCTGAGGTGGGAGGATTACGTGAGCTCAGGAGTTCAAGACCCGTCTTTCCTAAAAATAGAAAAATTAGCCCGGTATCATGGCACGTGCCTGTTGTCCCAGCTACTAGGGAGGCTGAGGCAAGAGGGTCATTTGAGCCCAGGAGTTTGAGGATGCAGTGAGCTATGATGATGCCACTGCACTCTACCTGGAGTGACTGAGGGAGACTCTGCCATGTTTAGAACCTTCTAGGCCCCTCTAGAATGATCCTCCTGCTCTGCCTGGGCTGAACACCCCATGTTCCACCGTTCATTCATGTGCTGGCACCCTGAACACCCTTGTGCTTCTCTGATGACCCTCAGGAGCATGAGAGAAAGGGTCTCTTATGAGACAGCTTCAAACTGTCCCTCAGATTTAGCCCTGCCCTGCTTTTCTTTCTTAGACGGCGGTTGTATTCATCTTTTTAGAGGGGTCCACACAGAGTTTTAGGTTTTAGAAATGATTTGGGGATGGCATATAAATATAGCACTAATGAGTACACAACTTAAAATATACACATAGATTCCTTTATCATAATAACATTCTTACATTTATCCCTTTATCTCTCTAGAGATACGTTTATCCCTTTCTCTCTCCAGATCTGAAACTCCACCTTCACAAGGTCTCCTTCAGGTATCTAGAGCAGTCTTTTAAAAAATACAAATCAGGTCAGGTCACTCGTTTGAAATCCTCCAATGCTTTTCCACTGCAATTAGACCAAAATCCAGGCCCCTAACCACAGCACGTACAGCCCTGCAGAACATGACCCCCACACTTCTCTGACTTCCTGCCCTTCCATTTGCCTCTCCTGCCTCGCTGAGCTCACATTGCAGTGACCTTTCCATTTCTTAAACATGCCAAGCTCCTTCTCACCTCAGGGCCTTTGCACATACTGTGCTCTCACTGTGCTCTCTGCCTGGAAGGAGCAGCCCCCGGAACCCCCAGAGCTTTACCTGGCTTCACCTTTCCAGCACCTTCTGTACTTACTCCTTAACCCATCACTTCTGTTCTCTTTTCCTCCTTGTACTTAAACCACTATCTGAACCTACTTTGTTTGTTTATTTATTTGTTTTCTATTGTTGGTCTCCTTCCTCTCAGACAGCACTGCCCGGTGCAACTTTCTACAATAATGGAAACGTTCTCTGTGCTACACAGTGTGGTAGCCTGTAGCTATCTGTGACTATTGAGCACTTGAAATACTGCTAGTGAGGTTGAGGAACACCATTTTAAAATTTAATTTATTTTTATTTTATCTTATTAATTTATTTGGTTTTAAATTTTATTTAAGTTAAATATGTACATATGGCTGTTGGCTACCTTGTTGGATACACAGGTACAGAACAGCAGCTCCATGAGAGCAAGAACTTCTCCTTCTTGATGACTCTTGAATGTCCAGCTTCTAGAATAGTGACTGGGACATAGTAGGTATTCAACAACTATCAGTTAGCTGACCTGAGTTTTTTTTTTCTGTTTTTGTTGAAAATAAGCTCTTAGTTCAAAGAAAAACAAAGGCCTGTGCAAAATTCATGATGTTCATGTACGTCACATGATGTACCAGTCAACTGTTACCATAATAACGCTGTATAACCACCTACCTTATAATTAAGTTTTAAACAGTAATAATTTGTTTTTACTCACATATCCCTGGGTCAGCTTGAGTTCAGTGACTCTAAGCTGGGCTTGACTCCAAAGGGTTGGCTGGGTCCAGACCTGTGCCATATGTGTCTCATCCTCCTTACACCAGCAGATTAGCAGGGGCACTTTCTCCTCACAGCTGTGGCAGAGGCTCAAGAAGGCCAGCCTACCCATGAAGCTCGCTTTAAGTCTCTGCTCATTTCATGTCTGCTAGCATCTCATTAGCTACAGCAAGTCACCTGAGTGAGTCCAAAGTCAAGGGAAGGGAAAGTACACTCTGCTTTAGGCAGAGTAACATGGCAGAAAAGACATGGATACAGGATGGATGAGAAGTTGAGGCCAATAGGTCAATCCATCATGCATGGCTTTTAGAAGAGTTTCATACAAAAGATACAGTGACAAATTGGATTGCCATAGGATTGAATAGAATATTTTTTTCATGGATTAGCTCACACACACACACACACCCCACATATACAAATGAATATATGCTAGGGAAATAAACAAGCATTTTTCTGGAAAATCTAATTGAGATCAGGGATCACATTAAAGAGAGACAAATTTGGGAATTTTGTGAATGATGTGGCTAAGGTAGTACATAGTGATATCTCTAGCCTTACTGATAAATATTCTTAAGATGGGAAAATCCTGCTCTAGTTAGAATAAACCTAAGACTCCTGAGACCACAAAAGGTGGTTCCAATAAGTGGCATATAGATTTCAATGTCAGAATTGTACGGTGATGCATTTATGGTAGAAACAGTACTTCAAACTTTTATTTTACATAAAATATTAGAGATTTTAGAAAGTAATGAGCATTAAGGAAACTTATATATAGGGGTGTGCTGGTACATCAGCTTTCTGGGAGGTGGGGAGAGAAGCCTTGATTTGTAGTGTTTACCAATTAATTTCTTGGTGGAAATACTCTGACCATGGCCAACTTCTGACTACCAATGTGATGTCACAGAATGCTGAGTAGAGAAGAGATGAGTAGAATTGGCTCCGGGAGCTGGTACAAACCCACCGCAGCACATCATCAGAAAGGTTCATATGAGCAGTTCCACAGACACACAAATGTTTTGTGTGGCTTCATCCAGGAAGCCAACAAAATATTAGAAAATATCAACAAACCCTTGTATAACGTCACTGGGCATCTACTGCTGAAATATTGCTGTAATTCTCGTTGCTACACTTTAATAAAAACCTAACAGAGCGGGGACAGGTCAGGGGAATGGCAAATAAAATAAAATAATGATAGAGGGGTTTCTGCAGGGCCGCATTAACCCAAGCAGTGCCTTAATGTGAATTAGATGGAGGGGTCCTCCCTGGTAGAGAGAGCCCCCCAGCCCCTTGCTGACTTCCGCCAGCACTCACCTCCTCCACGGGCTCCCTCGTGCAGGGCCCGTCTGCACAGCCATTAAGGGTTGGCCCACTGTTTCTGAAGGGTTACTGAGAATTGTTCATATTCGTCAGCCTAGAAAGATCTGAATGGTGGGCAACCGGTTGCATGTTAACATTATTTAAAATTGTAAAGTGTAATGTAAAATATCCACATATATGTGTGCGCACGCGTCTGTGTGTGTGTGTGTGTGTGTGTGTGTGTGTGTGTGGAGAGAGAGAGACAGAAGGATAAAGAAGATCATCGCTTCCGTATTCAACTTTGGAACTAGAATCATGGATTAGGGGCACACTTTGAAACTGAGTCTGCTGTGTTATAACTCTCCAAAATTTTTTAAAGCAGTTGTTACTTTTTACAAATAAGCTTTTGAAACGTATACTCCTAGATTATAAACTAAAATGGGTATCTTCTAAAGATGAGTTCCAATACGCAATGATACACAAAAAGACTAATTCACCATTTTAGAATAATTTAATACTTCAAAATTTATATCTGCATGGTCTTAAGCCTAGGTCCCAGAATCCTGATGATCCATTCCTATTTCATGTCCAGGACTACCTCGCTAGGACTCTGCCCATGGGAAGTCATCAGTCACACCTGTCCCTCCAGAGTCTCAGCTTTTCTCTGTCTTCTCCCTTCTTGATTTGCCTGCAGCGTTCAGCTGCAGTGGACACTCACTCCTTGGAATTCAATACACATCTTATAGCAAGCTTATTATGTGCCAGACACTGTGTAAAATCACAAGGAAATAAAAAGTCCTTTCCCTCAAGGAGTTCATAGTTTATTAGGGGAGGCAGGCATGTAAATAAGTAATTTCACTACAGTGTGATGTGTACAGAGAGAGACAGCTTCTAGACCCTTATAGGAAGCGTAGAGAATAGAGTGATTAACACCATTTGTAGGTAGGGAAGCAGGAATTTCTTGCATAAAAAAGAACCTAAGTTTAAAGGATTGCCAAAGTTTGTTTTCCAATGGTATGGGAGGCATGGCATTCCACATAGAGTCCGCTACATAAAGGATGAAAATGTGAACTAGCTTTGAGCTATGCACAGTCTGGAAGGGTGTGGGGTGATAAGTGTGCATGGAAGCACAGGAGGTGGTAAGGCTGGCCTGAGAGGCAGGACAGGAGCTGGAACAGGAGCCCCTGAAGGATTAAACAGAGGAATAACAGGATCGGATCTGTGCTTTGGCAAGATCTCTGTGGTAGGGTATAGGGAAAGGGGAAAGGGAACAGCAGAGACTACTCACGGCTCGGTTAGGTTGAGCCAGGCATTTGAGGGTCGGAGCTCTCCTTACAGGGTCTTGACAGTGGAGGTAGAGTTGGAGATCATTCAGGAGAAATCTAGGGGTGGAGTTTAACCCTGGGTGGTTTTTCAGATGGGAGCTGAAGGAAAGAAATGATGACTCCCAGATCCCTGGCTTGTGTACAGCAGGGAATGGGAAAGTCATCAATTGCAACTGCATTAGAGTCCAGCAAAGGCAGTGTTGGGAAGGAGACAATGAGCTTGGTTTTGGACTTGCTAATGTCAACAATGTCCCATATTGGACACTGATAGAAGAAGATTGAACAATCTTAGCTTTGCCCCTTAATTACCTATTGTACCTTAGGCAAATTATATCACTTCTCTGGGCTTCAGTTTCCTTACCTGAAAAGCTCTTGGCACAGTATCTGGCATATAATATTTCCATGTTATCCAATTTCTCCAAAAACCCTGTGAGGTATATGGGAGAAGTATGATTATCCTTAGGAAACTGAAACACCAAGTGACTTGCAGAATTATGATTGTGCATGTAGCATCACTTTGTAAAATGAAATTGTCTATATGCTACAGTCATCGTTTCATTTTGCTGTACTCATAGTCACTGCTACAGTTCACATATAATTGGCCTTTAATTGTCACATGTATGCTAATGGCTTTCACAGTTTTATGATAGCCTGAGGGCAAAGGCCTATCCTAGGTATCATTTATGCAGAGTGGTAAGAACAAATAGATTCTCACTCCGTACTTATTGATGGATTGAGCCTACAGAAATCAACTAGTTGATCAACAGCTTTCATTGGGAGTTTGTTCTATCTTTATCTGCCTCCGAATGGCTTTTACTCCAGGGGGAAAAATAGTGTTCTCTGGGCAACACAGCGTATTAAATATTAGAGAATCTATGCATGGACTGTGTAATACACTAGCAGGAATCACAATATTCTGGATTTACTGTGTTTCCAAATGGAACATTATAATAGTAAAAATTAAGAAATATTCTTTTCAATTTATGTTGGCAGTAAAACTAAGTAATATGATCATGCTGAAAATATCCTGGATCTCTTGCAGAATAAAAAGTTGTTTTTAAAAAACTGACAACTTGGGAGCACAAGGCAGTTTCTGTTTTCACTTTACCCTCAAGAATTCATTGCACCAGGAATCTGAACCCATGAGAATAATAAAATAATTATAGTTTTATTTTACTATATTCTGACACTGAATTTGATCCACTAATGTCTGCCTATTTCAGGTAGAAAAAAATGAAACTATTTGGCTAGATAAAGCTGATATTTTCTCATAATCTTAAATTCTCTCTGAAGGGACCTTTGCCGTCATTTACATATTTCTTAATAAAAATTTCCTTGTCAATGATCTTAGCACTGTGAGCATACCAGTAAATCCAACTCTCACCAAAAAAAGAAAAAAAAAATCCCAAACAATACTTTAGAATAATTTATCCATGCATCAAGCCATGCTTTATTCTGAACATTTTGTGTCTGTGTGCAGCCACTAGAAAAGACAATTATAAGAGTAACACAAATAGTATTTGATGTTGGACTTCCGTATCCCCGTGTTTATAGGGATTAACAAATATTTTTTGAGAAAGAGAGATGAATATAGAAATTTGAAAGGAGAACTGTATGTAAGCCCATACTCCGTACAGAGATTTCATTTTGAAACGCATCCAGTTCAAGGGTTAAATGAAAGCAAAGCAGTCACTTCAACTGTGTTTTTGAAGAAAATAAAACAGCTTGATGTAAGTTAAATGAAGGAAGTCTATGACTTAAAAGAAATGGACAGAAAGAGAAAAAGGTCACAAGATTAAATTTTCCCTGAGGGAAAAGTCCTTCTCTGGAATCATTAACCTCCCTCTAGGTCACTCCTGAGAAAACAGCAGGAAATCCTCCTGTGCAGGGAAAAATGGGTGCATCCCCGCCGCCCACTGACCTGGGAGGCAGACCTAATCATGCTCCCCAATTTCCCTTCAGGCATGCTTCATTTTAAGACCTCCATTTTAAAGAAAGAAGAACTCTCCTGTTTGAACTCTGAAATAACAAAATATGAAGTATGTTTTTAACATGAAAAGTCCAATGCTGTTACCCATAGACAAAGGAAATACATAAAAATGATAGCAGTTGTGTTGGAATTGCAATGGTTTTGTGAGTTTTTTTTCCCATTTCTGCAAGCTTTCTATAAGATTTTCTTACATTTTAATTTTTAAAAAAGTTGTCTTTGCTTTAAAAATATGTATTACTAATTATTCTATATCTGTATAGTATAGTTTTTTGTTGCTCTTGTTCTTGTTAACTAGTGTAAAAGGGGTATTCTGGAGTGGAGGAGAAAAGCTTTTCCCTTCATGTGCATTAAGCACTCTGTCAACATATTTTCTGCAATTTCTGTTATTTATGTACTGACTTATGAAAAGGGGACATACATAGGTATATTAATATAAAACTTCTGAAAGTAAAATGAAACTATTTTTTAACCTCCCCAAAAATGCAAATATGTGCTAGCAAACTTATTTTTAAATACCTCTCTTTAATGGCTTTTTTACTGCACCCAGTTGAGAATGAGTATAAGTATCAATGTGTGGTTGTTTAAGCAACATTTATTTAGAATAAATCTGATTTCTAAAGTAGAAAATAATAGTACCAGCTCTACACACCCAAGCTTTCCTATTATAATGCACCACAAAGTAAAACACCGTGTTAGAAATAGAATTTGACTACTTATCACAAAGCATGAAACAGGAGAATAAGCCAGTTAAGACAAATACTAAAAGCTCTGAAGAGTACAAGAACCCACTGTGAGGTTATTTTTCCACTCTTTGATATCTTTAAATTAATGCTAAGAAAAGGGACAAAATATTTTTGAGAATGGCAAGAAAAAGAAAGATGCATAAGCCACTCACTGCTATATAACAAAATATGAAAAGTGCTCTGTTCAAGTTTTGCAGGTGGTTTGTATATTCTTTTCCAAATTGATTCTAAAGCAAGAGAGAATGTTAAAGATTTTAAAAGACAATGAAGCAATCTTTGCAGTCCCTAGAGAATAAAGACAAACTGTAGCATCACTGAGATAGAAAATTAAATCGCACTTTGTGAATCCTGACACGGCCTAGGTGTGGGGACAGGCTTCTGCTAAACTCACATGCCTCGGGAGTCATTACCTTTTCGCTCCTGTTCATGCAATGATTGAAAAACCAAGAAGTAAGAATCTTAGCGTGCATGTAAGTGACTTATTATGTACCATAAATTGGGTACAAAGGTAACAATTTCCTGACTGTGGTATGGTAAGAAAAAGAATTGTATGGCTCACTGTTTTCTAGCCAAAATGCATTTCTGAAGCAGGAAATCAAAAACACATCACAAACCTTACAACTAGACTAAACACATTAAATCTGCTGATATTAGTAACTGTCACGAGGCTGTCAGGCTCAGGGAGCAGCAGCTACTGACAGCTACCCACTCCCTACCTCTAAACACACTTTTCTCAGATACTTTGCTAAAGAAAAGTGAACAAATATGCCATTGTTGCTGCTGTTTATTAAAATGGTCCCCTGGAATTCCCTGCAGACACTGCTTAAACAAAAAATAACGAATGGGACACCCATTTGATGCACAACACAGATCTGAACTGAGAAGCAAAATAAAAGGTTTCAAGTGACATAGGCCAGAACACGTCTGAGCACCCCCCCGAAATAAATCACTAAAATGTCCATTCTCTAAGCTTCCTTTGTTTTCATTTGCTTCAAAACACATCTTATTAACTCTTCACTCATTGTACCTTAATTTCACCTTTCTATTTCAGTAGCAAAATAATATCATTTTAAAATTATGAGGATCTAAAAAATACTCAGTGCCTCCCCACCACAAAAAAAAAAAAAAAAGAATATTGGTTTTGTTTCAGATGGACTTCTGTTTACCGCAATGCCTGCTTACTGCTGAGGCTTTACGAGATTTTATATCTAAATGGCTTTTTAAAATAAGGCTTATATTTCTTTTCTGTCAATTTCCATTTGTCAGTTTCAGATGTCTTTTAACATCAGTTAATTGTTGGCAGAACATCAGATTCATTTATTCATATGGCCAGACTCCTTGGAAGCCAACTCCTTTGTTTATAGAGATTTCTTCCCCACTGCCCACCAACCCAAAGCCCATTTTTTCATCTGGTACAAGATTAAGGCAAATGTACAACCTGCATAATAACGGGACACATTGTACTCTGAGATGGGTTTGCCACGGTGTCCCTCTTTCTCCAGAAACCACTGTCAAGAAAAATGCATATTGAATGTTGTCCAATGCTTCGGGCTATGTGGAGCTAAACAACCATAAAGGTGCCAATTATAGCTTCCTGAAAAACCTTAAGAACTTAAAACTGAATGGTTATACCTCACATGGTACCTTTACCTTTCCTTTGTTCCTTCCCCCTCTCAAACTCCCCCCAAACAGCCTTCTGTTTTCATTTATCATGAAGACTTATAAAGAAACTAATATTAAGAAAGGATGTGTGAATAATTTTCTGACATTATTAAATTGATGATGCTTGATCATTACCATCAGTGTTATAGATACTGTAGTTTTACAATGAAAAGATGATTCTCATCTGAAATAAAATATCAAAAATGAGTCAGCTACAGGGAAGGAGAGACAAAGGCAGAAACAAAAAACCTTGGAGTAAAATGTTTTATTTCCATTTGTTTCCAGTGCCTTACTGATGTGAGGGGCAAGTAGGAGGCTAATACATCTCACTTTAGCGGTACTAATTGTTTGCATTATCACAATAATCAAATGCAGCCATATTAATCTCTCTGGTTATTAACTTGATTTTTACACATTAAGATTTAGATTTAATCCCCCAGGACCATCTATTAATGCTTTTAAAGTTGAAGGGTTTCAACAGTTTTAAGTTCTTTCCCTTCTTTTAGCTGCAGGCAGTAAAATTTGAACGTGTGCGGAGTTTTGTATTTTGCATTCCTGGGGGATTTTCAGAGACAGTGCTGTCAAGGACCATGAATCATGTTAATACATAGCAACCTCTACAGCTATTAAAATGTCTGCAATAATGTGATTATTTTAAAATGGAAAAACTAATATCACATGTGTTACTTAAAGATGAACCATTCTTTTAAAGTCACAGAGAGAATGCATTTGGAAAAAAAAAAAAAATGAAATTGTTTTTGCATGCAGCCAAAATGTGAAATATGTTCTCTACTGAGAACGAAAACTTTCAGCTCCTTTTACAAAATACATCCTCACTGAGCTTCAGGTCAACAGAGCATAAAAATGGCAAAAAGTCCAAGATCAATAAGCATGAAAAGCTGTTTTATTTCTGTTTGAGCAAGTTGTAGCGACAATGACCTGCTGGAGCAGTCTCCAGTTTTATGCTTTCATAGTCACAGAATGATGACATCCAAGCAGAAAACAGAGCTTGGCCTGCTCTGATGAGCTATCAGTGTAGAGCCGGAATTACAACTTGCCTTCCATTGGCTGAGGGCTCAGTCTTCAGAAATTTATGAAAATTATTATATAGGCAGATTTATAGGTAAACATTATCCAAGACATTATATGGAGCATTTGTATCAGAACAGAAGAAAAATAAGAGCATTTTTTTTCATTGCTTTTAAAGGGATCTAAATTATCTTAGCCCTCTGGTTTCTATGTTGATTTTTAAAAATGAAAGATACCAGTTAATGTGCACTTGTTACAGATATGTCATCCTATCAACAAATCATACAAGAGACCAGGAATGATCTACCCTATAAATGAGCTGTATTTCTGACATTTGCATAGTAGTTCTTATCTTATTTCTAAAATTCCTTTCACTGAGAAATTTCATTTTATTATGTATATTTCCTATTAGTAAGGATATTTTCATAAATCTTATATTTTATTATTTCTTGTCTGAGAATGAAAAAACAAAAAATCAGTTTCGGTTTTGACCACAACAGCTTCTCAAAGGGTTTAAGGTGATATACATAGCAATTTTCTACTGAAAAGGCTGAAAGATTAAAGAGTTTCAAATTATCCCAAACCCTGAGATACAAGGCCCTTTTTGACATTTCCTTGAAGCATTTAGGCACATTCTGAAAGACATAATCAGAAAGAGAAAAGAAATCTTTCGCCTCTTTTTATTGGGCAAAAGCCTTGCCTCACTTCTTGGTAATCGATGACACGGATGCACATTAGTCCTCCAGTGGATGGAGAGTGCTCAATCACATGCAATTTCTGTTACCGAATGATCGGTACACATGCAGCTTGTCTGGAGTTCTGAAATTAGGCTAAAGGGCACCTGTGTCACTGACTTTAGCATCCCTGGAAGAGCTACTTCTGGGCGTTACCAATGTCCATCTGGGTGGGATGTCATTTACAGCTCCTAACATGAAGCCAAAATCCTAATCAGTCCTGTAGAAATAATTCCACCTATTACACTGTTCAAGGGAGTCAAATTATCTACACACAGTTCTAGTCCTTTTTGAGTCTTAGAACAACACTGACAGTAGGGGATAAGCAACAATGAAGGATGTTCTCCTTTGTTCTATCAACTACCTTGAGACATATACACAAAGAATCCTACAGGCATAAAAATGCAACCACTTTCCTAATAGTTTAGTGTCACTGTGATTGGGCTGGCACCTTGCCTCAGAGTATAGCCCACTCCTTGTAGGGAAAGTTCAGAAGCCAGAGCAGAAGTTTCTATTGGAACCCGGCAAAGGCAAGAGGAATCTGTCGCTTGCAGAGCCAGGTTCTGCATAGACATAACCTCATGTGTCTTCACCTCCAACTCTGCAAGGCTGTGCACCATTTTACAGGTAAGGGAAGATTCAACAACTTGCCCAAAATCTCGTGATTTGTAAGTGATGAAATGGGGACTCAAGTCCAATCTGTCACATTCCAAAACCCATGTTATTTCTAGGAAATCATGCTGCCTCCTACCTGGGGTTGAGGTCTGTAACACTCATAGATAGGGCCTTTTACTCTTTTAACAGATGGCAGAACATTGGAGCAGGACCAAGGGCTTTGGATGGGCAGGACTTCTAGAGTCTAAAGAAACTTTGGTCCAAAGCCCAGCTCTAATCCTCACTACATGACCCTAGACAAATTATTGATAATGGTAATAACAAGACACGGAATAATGATAGCTATTAGCCCCTGAGCATGGTCATGATGCCAGATAAGGGACCAAACACTTTACAAAACAGCTGATGTCACAACAACAATTTGAGGTAAATATTATTTTCTTAATTATCAGATAAAGAAATGGAAGCAGAGAAAGGTAAGAAACTTGCCTAAGGTCTTAAAGCTCAAAAAAGCTTCTGTTCAGAGTCTTGGTTCCGCTGATTCCGTGTAAATTGTGGAATATCTTAGAGTCTCCACATCTTTAATGGGATTCATGGGGTGGTTGTGCTTATTAAGTGAAATAACATACGAAAGACTGCCAGTGCTGTTCCAGGACAATCACGGATGATCAAAATATATTGACATTTTTTTCGTAGCCCCAAGAAAATAAAACTGTATATTTCTCAAACACTCCATTAAGCCTCCTTGCCATGGCTAAGGCTGTTCTTCCTACTTCTGCTTCTCTGTACAACTTCTGGTCTTTCTTGAAGTCTGCCCTCAAACCTGACTGCCTCTTCCTCCCACGAGGCATGTGGCATTTTACCCATATTTCTGTTATGTATTGTGCCCTCCACAACATCGGGCTGTTCCAAGGCAGGGATAATTCCTTATTTCTGCTTTCCCCAGTGCTTGTTACTCCTCCCGAAACTGAAGAGCCATTCATCACATAGTTAAATAATCACACTCATCCATTCAATACATATTTATTGAACCCCATGTGGAAGCCTCTCTTTAGTGGGTCCAAACAGTGGCTGACTGAGGGCTTCAGGAAATTCCCAGCAGTGCCCCAGAAATACATTGTCACAGACACACCCCCTCCCACTCCCAAGCCTGATCTCTCACACTTGGTGATCCTTTGCACCAGCTCACATCTTAAGCAAGTGACTTACAGGGCTACGAGCCCGAACCTCTTGCTTGCAGTCTGTGAATGATGATGATAAACATTGGAGTGTCCCTTGTTCCAGTGTCTATAGGTTAAAGTGAGTTAACCTTATTTGCAAGTGATGTTCTCTGACCTCATTTTTAATGGATGAGTGAAGAAAGAAATGGCCCAGCAAATATCTAAAATCAGCATCAGCAAATATTATTTGCCCTATTGTAGTTTAAATGGAATAATTAATAATGCACCCTGTCCTCCCTGTCCTCGCAGGCCGGGAACTGGGCCTGTACCAGCTCACGGAGGAGAGCAGCACACAGCGTGATGATGCCTTAAACTTCAACCAGCTTTTCCCTGGTGCTCAGTAATCATTTAAATTACCCCCATGGAGTCCCATTACACAGCCACCGCAGTGATTTCTGAGCCCTCGCCACCCCTCTTGAGGAGTGCTACCCAACTTGGGAAACAGATTTACCTTCACTGAAGTAAACAAATAAAAACCATCAATGAAACCAAAACAAGACAACCTGAGCGAGCTTCCTCTTCAGTCCTTTCTCTGGCTCCACATCCGTCCCCTCTTTTCACTTCTTTTTTAGATAAACAGATCTTATTCTTCATTTTTAAGCTGGTCTCATCAATGAGACTCTTTTATCTTCTCCCACAAACTCTGCTCTCTCATCTTCCCAAGGTCTTCAGTCCCTCACTCTATGTTTACTCACTTCACTCTACTTTCCATTTATAAAGGGAAGTCCCCAAACCAGCAGCAGCAACACCCCCAGGGAACTTGTTAGAAATGCAAATTCCTGAGCCTGCCCTCCCCCGCCAGACCTGTGGATTCCAAGGCCACCCAGTTCAACAAACCCTCCAGGCGATTCTCAGACACCGTAGTTTGAGAACCACTGTCTTTAACAAAAGCCGCCTCAGGTTTCTTTTCCCTGAAGCTACTTTCAAACTCTCTTCCTTCTTTAACTGTCAAAGGTCTCTATCCAGCAATCTTTGCTCACTGTTTTCTCACTTACAGTTCTTTATAGACTCACTGAAAGTCCTGCTTTCACAGACCACCAAATTACTGAAGTTTTCTGAGCTTTGTGGTGACGCATGCACTGGAATTAGAGATAAACCCGAGTAGTGGTCAGCTGCTGTCCAGCTATGTGACTTTGGGCAAGGTACTTAAACTCTTTAAACCTCAGTGTCTCCATCTGCAAAGTGGGGATAGCAATACCTTCTTTACTTGACTGTTGTGGAGATTAAAAGGGATAATTATGTGAAAGTGTTATGCACAGGATGCAGTAGAAGCTTAATAAATGTTTGCTGAATTCAAATTAAAATGGTATACACATTTGGTGTGTGCTTTAGAAATAAAAACTTTCTGAGATTTCATGGGCTATGTGGTGAAAGATGTGTTTTTTTAAAAAAACTTATTAAATACTCATTTACATGACACATCTTAATGACTTCAGAACCATAATGTTCACTAGGTCAATTAACCATACTCTTAAAAATTGCTAAATATATATTTTATATGATACTGAATAATTTGTACGCATTTCCACATGGGGTTTCCATGCTCTTTCTTGGCCTCAATATTGTTTGAATGTTATTTTTTACTCTGCAGAAAATTAGCAGAAACAGCAAAGAAACATTGCTTAGTACTGCTTTTTCATTTTCATGGAACTGAAACCAAATGAAATAGATTACAAGGGAGAATTAGTGTGCATAAAAGAATAATCCTTCTAACCTCTTTAATCTCCATAAATCTGGCCTCTGCCTCTGTCAGTCTACCATAAAGGTGCTTTTGTTGTTGCTGTTGTTCACCAATTGAGAGAAACCTGGAGCGCTTCGGAGGGTGCTCAACTTCTCAGCCGCTCTGTTGCACTTAGTGTGTTC
>CAUYRT010107631.1:0-43142 GCA_963574885.1 Lepilemur ruficaudatus
CAAAGCATTTGAATAGACATTTCTTCACAGTACAAACGGCCAATGGCTACATGAAGTAATGCTTAACATCATTAGTAATTAGGAAAATGTAAAAAATGTAAATCAAAACTACACTGACAAACACTTCTTCTAACCCACTACAAAGGCTATAATAAAAAAGACAGACGATCAGCTCACTACAAATTGTGACCATAAACATTGTACTGTAAATGTTTTGTAGTTTTCTCCCAATAAAATTTTTGGAAAAAAAATATATAATTGCTAAGAGAAACAGACATTTTCACAATAATAGTTGGAGTCTTCAGTACCCCACTCTAATAATGAATAGAACAACCAGATAGAAGATAAGTAAGGAAATACAGGACTTGAACAACACAATAAACCAACTAGATCTAACAGACAATGCAGAACACTCAGCTCAACAAGAGAATGCACATTCTTCACAAGTGCACATGGGATATTCTCCAGGATAGACCATAAGTTAGGTCACAGATTTCTTCTCATTGAATAATTTTTTTTCCCCCATGAATGGGAGAGCATCTCACTGGATTTTAAAAGATAGATTATCTGTGTTAGTCAGGGTTTTCCAGAGAGATGCAACCAATAGGATATACATATGGGGAGATACAAGTGGAGATATTTTTTTAGGGGAAATGGCTCATGTGATTATGGAGGCTGAGTCTCACAATAGGCCATCTGTAAGCTGGAGAAATGGGGAGGCTTGTAATGTGGCTCAGTCCAAGTTCAAAGGCCTCAGAACCAGGGAAGCTGGTGGTACAACTCTCAATCTGAGCCTGAAAGGCCTGAGAACTCATGGGCTGCTGATACAAGTCTCAGCGTTCAAAGGCTAGAGAAACTGGAGTTCTGGTGTTTTTAAGAGCAGAAGAAAAGGGTATCCCAGCTCCAGGAAAGAATGAATTTGGGTTTTCTCTGCCTTTTTGTTCTGTCTGGCCCTGAGCTGATTGGATGATGCTCGCTCACATTTAGAGTGGATCTTTCCCCAGTCAGTCCACTGACTCACATATCAATCTCTTCCAGAATCACCTTCATAGACACACTGAGAAATAATGCTTTAGCCAGCCATCTAGGATCCCTTAATCCAGTCAACACCTAAAATTAACCATCACAGTATCATACAGAGTATTTTCTCTAAACGCAAGATGAAGTTAGCAATCATTAACAGAAGGAAAACTGGAAAATTCACAAATTTGTGAAAATTAAATAACACACTCTTAAATAACCAATGGATCAAATAAGAAATTGCACGGGAAATTAGAAAATACTTAGAGATGAATGAAAACAATAACAGCATACCAAAATTTATGGGATACAGCTAAAGCAATGCTAAGGGAGGAATTTTTATCAGTACTTACATTAAAAAACAAGAAAGATCTCAAACCAACAACCTAACTTTATAACAAAAGAACAAACTGAATCAGAGGTAGCAGAAGGAAGGAAATAATAAAGAATATAATTTCTAAGAATCGTGATAAATTGAACTTTAAATTATTATGGTTTTAAATTATTTGCTTATATTGGAAGTTACAGATTTTCTTTTTGGTTAAATTGTTTATGTCAATCTGCTATAGTCTCTACAAAACAAAATAACTTCACTTGTTCAAAATATTTAGATTGTTCTGAAATGTGTGGTTGTAAAATAATCAAATGATTTGCATTTTTAAATATATGATTTCATTTCAGGTTACAGTGTAGGATTTTGGAAGTCCTCCCTCCATCACATCAAAATGGTTTTGCTAATGGACATGTTAGCAGTGTAGATGGAGAAACTATTATCATTAGTGATAGTGATGATTCAGAAACACAGAACTGTTCTTTTCAAAATGGGTAAGTGATTTTTATTTTTTAAATTATCATATTGACTAATGATATTCCTTGAAATAATTTTTTCTTCATCCTTCTCTTCTTTCCTTCCTTTTTAGTCACACTGTGGTTTACTACCCATCTAAACAATCTGGTTCAACAACAGATGTTAGAATTTCCAAAACTGAAATTTACCTAGGTAACTCTAATCAGCTGCTGAGATTTAAGCTAACTGCTTCAGTTATATTTATACATTTTTGTTTACTTGAGAAAATGCATTCTGTATTTTAATTATTAATACTTGCTTTGTGTGATACATGGTAAAGAAACTGTAACCAGCTAAAATTCAGTCAGTTGATGGCCTGTGTCAGCTGCGTGCTGTTGGACAAAAATGTTACAAACATATATAAATCTGTAATTTAAAATTTCAGCTAAGTCTGCAACTGATTAAAAGTCCTTTTACATATTTTAGCTCAGCAACCTTTTCTGTTCTCTGCAACAGCTATTCTAAATCTTTACTCCTCTATTCTTTTCCTTTTTAGGCATCTCAAACTTTAGAATGCTTTCTCCAGCCTGTCTTACATCTTTCTTGCTTCCCTGTTTTTAGTTCCATAATATTCAAATAAGAAACCTGAGGCAACTCTTAACTACTTCTCTTGATTACTTTGCTCCTGAAATATTAGTGTCTATCAAGTTCTGTCTTTCAAAACTGTGTGATTCAAGTTCTCATTTTGTCTTACATGAACTATTATAGCTGTAACTAGCATTTGAGAATTGACTGTGATCAGTCATCTTACTAAGTGCTTTATATGCATTTTTGTCAGCTCTGGAGAAGTGTTGTTATCCTTGTTGTTCTGTAACAAGAACCTGAAACTTAAGAAGGTTAATTGGCTTTGTTCAAGGTCATCTGACTAGCATATTGCCTGACAAAATAAATGATATTTAGGTGACTGAATGAAATATGACATAATCCTGTATAATAAGTCTTTTGGCACATCTCATTTTTTTCTTGAGCTGCTACTATTAAGCAGAAAAATAAATTATTATATCACTTGTGTGTGTCTTTCATTAAGTACAGGGTATGGGATACAAAATCAATGAGTATTGTGATAGTTAATGTGTGTCCTTTAGGATGTCTGACAATAGTTCTTGTATTTTGTTTGGACTGTGTCAAAGATTATAACCCTTAAATGGAATTAGTTATAACTCAGATGAGTGTACACATAGGTAGAGATATAAGTAAAAATGCAAGTATTAGTTAATAATAATAAATAGAAATAAATTTTCTTATTGTCATATTAATTTTTAGAATGCTTTTTGAAAACTTTAATCCAAGATAAAACAAATCCCAGTCTTAAAGGATTGAGCACAGATTTTGTATATAAAAGGTATTTTTAAAAATTGATGTTTAAATGTGGTAAGCATTTATCTGAATTTTTTCATTTTAAAGTGGTTTATATTTAAGGTTATTTTGTAGTAACATTTAATATACTCTTCTAATTCTTTTAGGTGCTGTGAGGTGCTTTGAGATGAGGAATGTCTAGATTCTTAGGGTCAAACTGTTGTACATCTATACAATGGAACATTTTTTAGCAGTAAAAAGAAATGAGCAAGAAAGCCATGAAAAGACATGGAAGAAACTTAAGTGCATATTACTAAATGAAAGAAGCCAATCTGAAAAGGCTACATACTGTATGATTTCTACTATATGACATTCTGGAAAAAGCAGAACTATGGAGACAGTGAAAGGATAAGTGGTTGCCAGGGGTTTCAGGGAAGGAGGGATGAATAGGTGGAGCACAGAAGATTACTAAGGCACCGAGACTATTCTGTATAATATAGTAGTCTCCCCTTATCCATGGGGGCTATGTTCCAGGACCCCCAATGGATGCCTGAAACCGTGGACAGTACCAAACCTTACATATACTATGAATTTCTTTTTTCACTGTTTTACAGGTAGAAGATTCATTCTTACCATAATCTTAGCAACTTCAACATATGATTTTTTTTCTTTCCTTATTAAGTCAAGAACTTAAGCTTTTTTACTTAAAGCACTTCTCTTTGGCACATCTGATTGCCGGCATCACTGCTCTTGCACTTTAGTGCCATTTCTTAAGTAAAACAAGGGTTACTTGAACACAAGCACTACAATACCTTGACAATCAATCTGATTACCAAGATGGCTACCTAAGTGACTAGTGGACAGGTTGAAAATTGGGTTCTTTGTCTTTTTGTTGTTGAGTTATAGTTTTTTAGTATATTTGATAAGAGTTTTAAAAATAAAATATTCTGATACATTTGAGAGAGCATATTGATTTTTTTTTTGAGAAAGAAAGAGTTGTTTATTAATTTGCCAGCAAATGAGGTTGGCATACTCCCATCTCAAAGTACCAACATCCTCCATATTGGTTATTTTTTATCTGTAAGCAAATTTTATTTTAAAAATTGGCTTCTTGGCTATTATTTAATAGTACTAGATAAAAGTTTGGACTGTATTTCAGAGGCAATAATTTGCATCCTATAAAATTGAGGTAAAGAGGTTTTTCTCCTCGTCTTGCTCTCTGAAATGTTACTATGTGTGTTGTGTATCTACTCTCAGTAATTCTTTCTTTACTCTTAATGTTTGCCCTTCAAGAATGAGGTTTAGCAATGTTATATCCACTATTGTGCCTTGCCCCCAAAAGTTACTAATAGATTTAAAGAAAATTTATGAAATCTTCACAACTTGGCGAGACAACAGTGTGTGTAATTACTTGATAGAGGTTTCCCCTGTTAACAGCCAAATAATGAAGTTCATATACAATCACAAATTCTCTGAAAACTGAACTAAGTTGATAGTCCTGACTAAAATATTCACTAGCTCACCATCTGATTACAATAGCCAGCTGTGCTAAGTATAGGTGAGTTTGTTTAGTTGCTTTTAAGATTTGTAGAAGAAACTTAACACGATATTTGTATAGCAAGTCAGATTATTATGTAAATGACATTTTCTAATAATGTACTCTGCCATTATGATTTAAAGCTGTCAGGCTGCTTTTTATCCTTTACAATGGATCAAAGTTTTATGGAACCATCTCTAAATAGATATTATTTAAAGTTGAGGGTATAGTATAAAAACTTATTATGCTGGCCTGAAAATAGTGCAGAGTAAGATACATTTTTGGTGAAATCTCCTATCCTGCTGGTGATTTGCAGGAGCACAGGCAAAACTAATTTTTTTTCTTTCTTTCTTTTTCTTTTTTTTTTTTTAGAAAACTAATTATTTTAGGAAACATATGAAGAATAACTTGACTAATTTTTAGTAAGATAATGGAATCTGAGTATTATTTTTATTTTTTTATCTTTTATATATATTTTTTGAGACAGAGTCTCACTCTGTTGCCCCGGCTAGAGTGCTGTGGCATCAACTGAGCTCACAGCAACCTCAAATTCCTGGGCTCAAGCAATCCTTCTGCCTGAGCCTCCTGAGTAACTGGGACTACAGGCATGTGCCACCATGCCTTGCTAATTTTTTCTACACATTTTTAGTTGGCCAATTAATTTCTTTCTATTTTTAGTAGAGACAGGGTCATACTCTTTCTCAAGCTGGTTTCGAACTCCTGACCTTGAGCAATCCACCCACTTCGGCCTCCCAGAGTGCTAGGATTACAGGCGTGAGCCACCGCGCCTGGCCAAATCTGAGTATTATTTTTAAAGTGAACCTAATTGTTTTGCTATTTGTAGTTCTGTGCATGAAAATTTAACATGTGAGAAATAAGGTTAGCATTATATTTCAAAAAAATATATATCTATGCCCACTTCAGCAGTACATACACTAAAATTGAAATGATAGAGAAGATTAGCATGGCCCCTGAAAAGAAACCTAAAAAAAATATGTATATATGACTGTAAGTAACCATCTGTACTGGAAGCCTAATCATTTAGTGGATTGTCATGGCAGCATAGTTATAGTGAACATAACTTGGTAATTTCTCTTAAAAAAACACCTTTGTGGGCCGGGCGCGGTGGCTCATGCCTGTAATCCTAGCACTCTGGGAGGCCGAGGCGAGTGGATCGCTCAAGGTTAGGAGTTCAAGACCAGCCTGAGCAAGAGCGAGCCCCGTCTCTACTAAAAAAATAGAAAGAAATTAATTGAAAGAAATTAATAGAATAGAATTGAAATAGAATAGAAAGAAATTAATTATTAACTAAAATATATAGAAAAAAATTAGCCGGGCATGGTGATGCATACCTGTAGTCCCGGCTACTCGGGAGGCTGAGTGAGGCAGGAGGATTGCTTGAGCCCAGGAGTTTGAGGTTGCTGTGAGCTAGGCTGACGCCACGGCACTCTAGCCTGGGCAACAGAGTGAGACTCTGTCTCAAAAAAAAAAAAGTGAGTTCTTTTTAGTATTATCCTTGAAGTTCCTATCTTGCAGGTACCCATATTATAAGAAGCAGTTTTTGTTGGTCCCATAATTGTACCTCTTTGGAAAGAATCCAATTGGGGTTTTATTCTATACAAAATTTTGTATAAGGATTATGGCAAAGCCCCAGTAAGAATATTTTCACTGATTAGAAGAAAGGTTTCTATTCTCTTGATTTATCATCACAAATGAATTTCATGGCACAGCAAGAAAAGCAATAGGGTGTACACATGTACACCCCTATTTTATAGCCTTAAATCCATTAAGATACGATTCATATCAAAGTTTCCTAGTCTGTGTACCAATGCCTCAACACTCAGTTGGAATGTAAATTTTTGGAAATGACTACCCAAGTTTTGGTTTTCTCTGTTAGTATATTAAATATTTTTTAATTTACTAAAATATGGGTAAAATCAATTATTTTGTTAAAATTCATTATATATAAATATATACTTTATATATAATTATATATTGCCACTGGTAATAATCTTTTAAGTGCAATCTATTGATCAATCTCTTATGTATAAAATGGTAGGGATTAATTGCTAAGTTGGCACCTATTGAAAAAGTATTATGTTAACTCTTAATCAAGTCTGTTATTCTTGGCCGGGCGTGGTGGCTCACACCTGTAATCCTAGCACTCTGGGAGGCCAAGGCGGGCAGATTGTTTGAGCTCAGGAGTTTGAGACAAGCCTGAGCAAGGACAAGACCCTGTCTCTACTAAAAATAGAAAGAAATTAGCCAAACAACTAAAAATGCATAGAAAAAATTAGCCGGGCACGGTGGCATGTGCCTTTAGTCCCAGCTACTTGGGAGGCTGAGGCAGGAGGATTGCCTCAGCCCAGGAGTTTGAGGTTGCTATGAGCTAGGCTGACAGCATGGCACCCTAGCCTGGGCAACAGAGTGAGACTCTGTCTCAAAAAAAAGTCTGTTATTCTTAAACTGCTGCTAATTAATTAAAACTCTTTTTTTTCCCCTATATTTCAAGAAACACTTATTGAAAACTCCCAGCAGTGCTTCTGTCTGAACACTTAGAGTTCTCTCTTTGATCTGTTCTCTTGGAATAGGCTTTTCAAACTGCAGGTTATTGCCCCATGTAGGTTGTAAAACTAACTTAAGGAACTTTAATAGAATAGGAGATATTAGACAGCATTCCGTATAGTAAGGGTAAGTGTGTGTCTATATATATATATATATATATATATATATATATATGTATATATCCTGGTGTGTGTGTATACTGGGTCTCAGTGTAAAGATGCTTGAAGATACCTGACCCTCCAAATTGGAATTTGATGCTATTTTAGGTAAATACCCCAGTTTTATTTGTTTGTGTCATATATCTCTTTTGTGTTGAACCCCTCCCCTGCCTTATGTGAACTGTATTTATATCAATTTGACTATATTTTACTCTCATTACCAATGCTTCTCTTTATCATCTTTTTATATCATTTTCTTCTCTATAACCCCTACTTATATCCTCTTCACATTCACAGAGGTAGCATTTTCAGAATCCAACCTCTTCTCTCTACTGCCTCCGCTACCATTTAAGTCCGTGCTGCCATCAGCTCTCGCGAGCTTTCTAACTGGTGTCCCTGTTTGCACTCTTGCCCATAGTCTGTTCTCCACATAGAAGCCAGAGTGATCCTTCTGAAGTGTAAGTTAATCATTATCATCCTATTATTCAAAATACTGGCTTTACTCAGGGTAAAATCCAAAGCCCTTAATGATGGCCTTAATCTCGCCCTGCTGCTGCATCTGAATCTTCTTTCATTCTCCTTATTCATTTGGCTTCTTGTGCAAACTATGCATACTCAGGGTTTTTTCTGTCTTCCTTTAAACTCATTTCTCTAAGATTGTCACATAGATTGCTCCTTTGTATTTTTTTTTCAGATCTCTGCGTAAATACCAGCTTCTTGGAAGGCCCACCTGGTCAACTTAATCTAGGATCATTATCCATAAAAAATAGTGGCTCCCCTACCCTCTGTTTTTTTCACAGCACTTACCACCTATCCTGTTGTATATTTCTTTTGTTTGCCTGTATCTCCCCACTATGTTCTGTTTTGTTGACTACTGAATCTTCATTATTTAGAGTAGTATCTAGCACATTGTGGGCTCTTAACTATTGAGTGAATGAATGAATGACTGACTGTAGCCTCAAAGGGAAGAAAAGATGAGAAGTTGGTGGGGATGGCGATTAACATGTAGCCTCTTTGCTAATTAAAGTACATTATCTCCATTTTTGCTCTTGGATTATAATAGCTGTGAAGATGAAAGTTTAAAAGCAAATCTAAGAACTATTTTTCTTTAATGATTTTATCTAACCTAAACCAAGTACTCTATGCTTACTCATCCCTAGTTACTTTCTTCACCCAAGGAAAAGCTACTGAATGAGTAATTAAAATACTCACCTAAAATAAAATAGTTTAGTACTATTTTGGCTAATGGAATGGTGGGGGTAGGGGAACAAGTAACCTATAAATAATTCTAGTTAAAATAAAAATGCATAAGATTCAATTACAGTATATTCTTAGAAAATAGGATTCCACTTAAAATTTTATGTTTCCAAATTATTAACTGATTTGTATCTTTTCCCTCTTTTTAGGAAGAATAAAAAAGATGCAATTGATCCTTTACTATTCAAGTACAAGGTACAACCCACTAAAAAAAAAGAGTTATATGAGTCTGCTATTGTTAAAGCAACACAAATCAGGTAAAACTCAGTATCTTCTCTGTAGTAGTTCAAAGTAGAATAATTATGTATATTTTAGATTAAGGTTTGATGTAGAAAAAATGGGTAGCTTGCAAGTGATTGCTTCTCTTTGTAAAATAAATGTACATTTATATGCTCATAGACTGATTTTAATGAATCCTAACAGACTCTTTCAGCCCTTTGTTTAGATTAGTAATTAGCCTCAAATAGTCTTCAATCTAAAGAATAAGAAGCATCCAATTTATGAAGTACTTTTCATGAGAGGACTCAGTTTTCAAAGCTGAGAAATTTAATAGTGCTTACAAATATGTCATTTTTATATTATTTTATTCATTAGACACAAACATTTGATCAGTCTCTTCCTACTACTTAAGAAAGTTAGCTGGGCACAGTGGCTTATGCCTATAATTCTAGCACTTTGGGAGGCTGATGGCTTGAGCCCAGGAGTTCAAGATCAGCCTGGCAACATAGCAAGACTCCATCTTTACAAAAAACAAAAACAAACAAAAGTTAAGTCATAAAAATTGAGTATCTTACAAAATTCCTGTTTGAGACTTAAACAAAAGGGAGGGAGGGTAGTGAGTAGCTAAAACATAAAAGAACTGACTCTAGTTTACACAGATATATTTTAGAAAAAATCCCTATTGTTGCCTATTGGAGTTAGGCTCTTAGTCATCTGAAAGTAAGGTGACATTATCAGCCAGTTATTAACCTACCTCCTAGGAGTCAATCTTAACATTTCATTTAATGTAAAAGAATATTTACCTATTCTCTTATCCCTTTTGCCCCATTTATACTCATGTGTACAAAGAAAAATGATAATACAACTGTTGAGAATCTTGAGTCAGATATATCACTTTCTATAGCTAAATTGAGGTGTATGTGGTCGGTTGGTTGGTTAGTTTGTTGGTTGGAGGGGGCCGTGATTAGTTTGAGATCTCTAGAGCATTCTACATTTTATAGTATATTGAAAAACTAGTATTCTCAAGTTAATGTTCCTGGATTATTTAAACTTATTTAATTTATTTAGTTTATGGGATAATGAATAGAACAGTTGAGACTACAGATGTTTTCCTTATTCACAGTTGAGTTTTGTCTTTTTGTTTTTGCTTTTAGTTCAAGATGTGTTACTTATATAATGTAATTCCCTATTTAATATATATTTTTTTAAACTTTTTGAAAGACAGCAGATAGCTCTTTTTACTTTTTGACTTAAACTTTAAATATTATTCTGCTAGACTTTGGTTACAGTCTTGTTAGCTTATTTCCTTCTTAATTGGTGAGCCAAAGAATTACAAAATGAGAAAGTTATACTTGATAATAGAAGACTTAAATGACTCATAGCTCTTTGTTAGCATCAAAAGATAGTACAGTACTATTCTTTTAATAAAGAGATGGCAGTATTCCTCTAATAAAGAAGACTTGAGATGCTAGAGTAAAACTGATAAGCAGGACTTTTTGTGATAATGCAAATATTATGTGTGCTGTCTAGTGTGATAGTCAGTATCCATGTGTGGCTATTGAGTACTTGAAATGTGGTCCTTGTTCTCATGAAACTAAGTCTAAGAAACATACACAGTTGTCCCTGTTATCCAGGGGGATTGGTTTCCAAAATCTGTGGATGCTAAAGTCCCTGATATAAAATAGTGTAGTATTTGCAGATAACCTACGCACATTCCCCTGTGTATTTTAAATGATTTCTAGATTACTTATAATACCTAATACAATGTAAATGCCATGTAAAAGGTAAAAGGTTTATATGATCTGAAGAGAAACCAGAGTATTAAATGCCATGTAAATAGTAGCTATACTGCATTGTTTAGCGAATCATGAAAAGGAAAAAAATCTGTACATGTTTAGTACAGAAGCAGTTTTTTTCAAATGTTTTTGATCCATGGATATGGAGAACCAACTGTATACATTTTGGGGAAGGCCACTATTCAGAAACTCTCCTATATGGTTTATTAATTTATAGAAGCTTTAAACTAGGCTTTTTCTTGAAAGGCATATGTTGAATTCAATTAAAACATTTACTATCCCCCGACCCATTTCTCTCCTTTGGCCGTAGCTGGCGTGTGGGCAGTGGGATAAAAAGAAACAATAAAAAAATTTACTTTTCTCCAGAAATACATGTTTTTTATTGTTTTTGTTTTATTTGTGGTAGTGTTTCTTGTTGTGATTGTTATTTTTAATTTGAGGGCAAGAGAGAATCAAAAATAATATGTTTAAGGATCTTAATTTTAATTTTTTCTTTTTTTTTTTTTTTTTGGAGACAGAGTCTTACTCTGTTGCCTGGGCTAGAGTACTGTGGCATCAGCCTAGTTCACAACAACCTCAAACTCCTGGGCTCAAGTGATCCTCCTGCCTCAGCCTCCCAATTAGCTGGGACTACAGGCATGTGCAATCACACCTATTTTTTTTTTTTTCCTATTTTTAGTTGCCTGGCTAATTTTTTCTATTTTTAGTGGAGATGAAGTCTCAAACTCTTGAGCTCAAGCAATCCTCCCACCTGGGCCTCCCAGAGTGCTAGGGATTACAGGTGTGAGCTCAGCCTTAATTTTAATTCTTTTTAATTTTCATCTCACTAATTTGTTGGCTACTACTACTATATGAGATTTAGATGCAAAGTTTTAAAATTTGAAACAGTACAAAAGTAATTCATGTAACTAAAACATGAGGGTTTGTACCCTCAGTAATAATCTGAAAAAAAACAATTGAAACGACTCTGTTCAACTCTGTTTACAATATCCATCTGAATGTTGATTTACAGTGCTGAGAGTTATATGTTATCTGGTAGTCTACTGCTTGTAATCTTTAAAAGAATTTTCATAGTGATATTAGTAGGAGTGATAATCTAATTTTGTAAAATTTTGTTTACTCTCTGTAGTATATTTTCTTTAAGGTTTATCTGATTTCTAAATGGCTCCTAAGTAACAAATGCATATACTGTTTTTATAATAGACTTTTCTAATAGAGTCACTCAAGTAGATCTTATAATTTCCTACATAAAAACCTCTGTATAAAGCTTCTCATAACTTCTACATAAATACTATTTAGAAGATGAAATGTCCTTCAATTCCTAGAGCTGAAATTCACATTATAAATTTACAGAGATTATGGAGTTTGGGTTGAATTCTTTGATACTAACACTACCTTCTTTATCTACCTTTCTCCCTATAGCCGGAGAAAACACCTGTTTTCTCGTGATAAACTAAAGCTTTTTCTGAAGCAACACTGTGAACCACAAGATGGAGTCATTAAAATTAAGGTAATCAAATAGTGAAATAATTTTTGAAAGAAAGAGAAAAAGAGAAATGGATAGGATTACAATGTTAAAACATTGCAGAAATGTCATTTCAAAGATGGTTGAAGATATAGCTCTCTTTTAAAAAAATTTGTAGCCAGTTTTTATTACTTTTTAAAATATTTGTTGGATTAATTACTGGTTTTGTAATTGCTAGAATTCCTAGGTGGCTCAGTTACTACCACATTTTTTCCTTATAAGAAAGATCAACCAGGATAGGTCAAAATAGATAGAAAACATGGAAAAAGAAAAGTTATGGATTGAGGCAACTATAGCTTTCTAATACTAATACCTACAGTGTGCTTACAAATAATAGATAGATTCAAAGGACAATGCTAAAACAGATGCTACTTAGAAAAGAGAACAGTGTGTCATAAAAAGAGCATCATTGGCTGGGCACAGTGGCTCACACCTGTAATCCTAGCACTCTGGGAGGCTGAGGCAGGAGGATCACTTGAGCTCAGGAGTTCGAGACCAGCTTGAGCAAAAGCGAGACCCCATCTCTATTAAAAATAGAAAAATTAGCTGGGTGTGGTGACACACAACTGTAGTCCCAGCTACTCCAGAGGCTGAGACAGAAGGATCACTTGAGCCCAGGAGTTTGAGGTTGCTGTGAGCTAGGCTGATGCCATGGCACTCTACTCAGGGCAACAGAGTGAGACTCTGTCTCAAAAGAATAAAAAATAAAAAGAGCATCATGCCAATACTGAACAGATAGATTATATTTTAATAGCCATTGAGAGGGGAACAAATCAAGTTTTAGAGATCTCACATTGTACGCTAAGTATAAAGCTAAATGGAAACTAAAATTAATTTTTAAAGTGTGAAATATTCAACTCACATTGGGATAGAGCTGGGCATGGTAGTGCATGCCTGTTGTCCCAGCTACTCAAAGAAGGATCTCTATAGCCCAGGAATTTGAGGCCAGCCTGGGCACCACAGCAAGACTCTGTCTCTTAAAAAATAAAAAAGAGGCCGGCGCGGTGGCTCACGCCTGTAATCCTAGCACTCTGGGAGGCCGAAGCGGGTGGAATGCTCAAGGTCAGGAGTTCAAAACCAGCCTGAGCAAGAGTGAGACCTCATCTCTACTAAAAATAGAAAGAAATTCATTGGCCAACTAAAAAATATATAGAAAAAAAAAATTAGCCAGACACGGTGGCACATGCCTGTAGTCCCAGCTACTCGGGAGGCTGAGGCAGAAGGATCACTTGAACCCAGGAGTTTGAGGTTGCTGTGAGCTAGGCTAACGCCACGGCACTCACTCTAGCCTGGGCAACAGAGTGAGACTCTGTCTCTAAATAAATAAATAGATAGATAGATAGATAGCAACAGCAATAGAAGGGGCTGTTAGAGAGATGCTTGTGTTTGTCACAAATCAGCTATTGCATGCTTAAGATTTGTGCATTTCACTGTATGCAAATGTTATATCAAAAGAAGAGAAGTTTAAAAAAGAATATGAGTTTATATGAAAAGTAACATTTCAAATCTCTAAAGGCAAGATAAATTATTTAACAAATAAAACTGGGACACTTGGTTGAAACAAATGTTAATGTTAAACATGCTTCAGTACTTATAGGAAAAGCAATACCAAGGATGAGATTTGAGTGGACAATATAATGTCATGAATAGATTTCAAGGTCAATCGCTAGAGGAAAAATAACTTCAGTGAATACAATGAAGAACTCAATTAAAGAGACATAAACACCCCAGTAGAAAAATATCTACTGGATATTTTTCAGTAGATACTATATGGTTATGGATATCATGTAGCCATATTAAGTGATGCTTAAGGAAAGTTTTAATGACTTATATACTTGTAATAAGTGACTAGAACAGTGCCTGGCACTTGGTAGGCAGTCAGTGAATATGTAAATAGCTGTATATGTATATTGTAAACAGCTAGTTGGCCAATTCCCCTAATTTACAAAGATCTCTTGCACATCAGTGAGCAAAAAGAACCCATTTGGAACATGATAGTGAAAGACGTTTCAAGTATTTCACCAAGGAAAAAGTTAATAAACATAGAAAGAAGCTCAACTTAATAAATAAATGAAAATTAAGGTGATAGTAAATATTTTTCACTTAGAGTATAATAAAAGATTAGTGGGTATTTTGATGTACTTGCACACACACGTGTGTGTGTATGTGTATACATACTTGAGAAGGAAGCACCCATGTGTTTTATATTCATACTTAAAGGGCAAGTCTGGGGTTATATGACCATCTTAATGGAATCTGCTTTAATGTGCTTTATATTCATACTTAAAGGGCAACTCAACAGTTATGTGGGATAGCATGTGACCATCTTGGTGGAATCTGCTTTAATGTAAAATCTTAATAGATTCTTGACTTATTATGATAGCCAGAATTGATTGAATTTTAGGTGTTAAAAGCTGTATTCTACCAACAAAAATATTACATAGGAAATTGATTTCCTAGAAGCATTCCTATTTTTTTTTTTTTTTTTTTTGAGACAGAGTCTCACTTTGTTGCCTGGGCTAGAGTGCCGTGGCATCAGCCTAGCTCACAGCAACCTCAAACTCCTGGGCTCAAGCGATCCTTCTGCCTCTGCCTCCCGAGTAGCTGGGACTACAGGCATGCGCCACCATGCCCGGCTAATTTTTTCTGTATAAATTTAGTTGGCCAATTAATTTCTTTCTATTATTAGTAGAGACGGGGTCTTGCTTTGCTCAGGCTGGTTTCGAACTCCTGACCTTGAGCAATCTGCCCGCCTCGGCCTCCCAGAGTGCTGGGATTACAGGCGTGAGCCACCGCGCCCGGCCCGATTACTGTAGTTTTTTAGTAAGCTTTAAAATAGGAAATTTTGAGTCCTTAACTGTGTGTGTGTGTGTTTTTTTTTTCATTATGATTTTGGCTTTTTGGGGCCCCTTGTAATGAATTTGAGGATAACATTTTCCATTTCTGCAAAAAAGCCTGTTAGGATTTTGATAGGGATTGAATTGAATCTTTAGATCTCTTTGAGTAGTATTGCCATCTTGACAATATTAAGTCTTTCAAACCATGGTATCTTTCCATTTATTTATTTATTCTTTAATTTTTTCCGGCAAGGTTTTATAGTTTTCAGTGGTCAAGTCTTTACCTCAGTTAAATTTGTTCATAGGTATTTTATTCTTTTGGTTGATATTGTAAGAGGAATTGTTCTCTTAATTCATTTTTGAATTGTGTTGATTTCGTACCCCACAACTTTGCTGAATGTATTTATTAGCACCAGTAGTTCATGTATGTGTGTATGTGTATTCTTTGGGATATTCTATGAATAGGATCATATCTTCTGTGTATAGAGATAGTTTTGCTTTCTCCTTTCTGATTTAGACACTTTTTATTTTTTTTCCTTGCCTAATTGTTCTGGCTTAAATGTCTAGTACAATATTAAATGAATAGCAATGGTGAAAGTGGGCATGTTTATTTTATTCCTTAGGGGGGAGGCTTTCAGTTTTTCACCATTAAGTTTGATGTTAGTTGTGAGTTTTTCATAAATGCCCTTTATCATGTTGAGGAAGTTTCCTTCTATTCTTAGTTTTCTGAGTGGTTTTATGATGAAAGGGTATTGGATTTTCTCAAATGCTTTTTCTGCATCAGTTGAAATGATATGTTTTTTCCCCTTCATTCTATTAATGTGATATAATACATTGATTAATTTTCTTATGTTGAGCCACCCTTGTATTTCTGGGATAAATCCCACTTGGTCATGGTCATAATCCCTTTAAACTGCTGTTGGGGCTAGGCACAGTGGCTTACACATGTAATCCTAGCACTTTGGGAGGCCAAGGCAGGAGGATTGCTTGAAGCCAAGAGTTTGAGACCAGCCTGAGCAACACAACAAAGACGCTATTCTCTACAAAAGATAGAAAAATTTAGCCAGACATGGTGGCATATACCTGTAGTCCAGCTACGTGGGAGGCTGAGGCAGGAGAATTGCTTGAGTCCAGGAGTTTGTGGTTGCAGTAAGCTATGATGACACCACTGCATTCCAGCCCAGGCAACAGAGCAAGACTCTGTCTCAAAACAAAACAAAATGCTGTTGGATTTGGTTTGCTGGTATTTTCTTGGGAATTTTTGCATCTGTATTCATAAGGGATATTGGTCTGTAATTTTTTTTCTTGTAATGTCTTTGAGTGCCTTTGGTATCAGGGTAATACTGGTCTTCATAGAATGAGTTGGGAATTATTTCCTCTTATTCTAATTTTTGGAATAGTTTGAGAAGGATTGGTATTAATTCTTTAAATGTTTAGAAGAGTTCACCAGTGAAGCCATTTGGTCTTAGACTTTTCTTTGTTAGGAGGTTTTTGATTACTGATTCAATCTTTTTATTTGTTGTAGGTCAGTTCAGATTTTCTATTTCTTCTTGAGTCTGTTTTGGCAATTTTTGTGTTTCTAGGAATGTGTCCATTTCCTCTAAGTTACCCAATTTGTCGGTATACAATTGTTCATAGTATTCTCTTATAATCCTTTTTTATTCCTTTAAGGTTGATGGTAATGTCACCATTTTAGTTTCTAATTTTAGTTATTTGTATTTTCTCTCTTAGTCTAGCTAAAGGTTTATTTATTTTGTTGATCTTTTCAAAGAACTAACTTTTGGTTTTGTTGATTTTTATCTATAGTTTTTCTATTCTCTATTTCATTTATCTCTAATTCTTATTTTCTTCCTTATGTGAGCTTTAGATTTAGTTTGTTCTTCTTTTTCTAGCTTATTAAAGTGTCAAGTTAGGTTATTGATTTGAGATCCTTCTTATTTTTAATGCAGGCATTTATAGCTATATATTTCTCTCTTAGCACTGCTTTTGCTGTATCCCATAAGTTTTGGTATGTTGTGTTTTCATTTTCATTCCTCTCAAAATATTTTCTAATTTCCCTTGTGATTTTTTTTTAATCCATTGGTTGTTTAAGAATATGTTGTGTAATTTCCACATATTTGTGAATATTCCAGTTTTGCATCTGTTATTGATTTCTAGTTTCATTCCACTGTGGTCAGAGAAGATATTTTGCATATCTTTTTAAATTTATTGAGGTTTATTTTGTGGCCTAACATCTGGTCTATCCTATAGAATGTTCCATGTGTCCTTGAGAACAATGTATAGTCTGCTGTTGGTGGGTGGAATGTTCTATAGATATCTGTTAGGTCTAGTTGTGCATGTGATCTCTGAAATCTTTATTCCTTTAGCTTGTGTTCAGTTAGTGTTTTAAAAGAGATTTCCTTGAACACCAGGAGCCATGAGAAAAAAAAGAAAAAGAAGAAAAGAAAAAAGAAACAAACCTCTTCCAGTCTTTACAGATTGGCTCTGTATCGGGGTACTCCTTCATTGCTTAGCAAGGCTGTTTACAAATCTTAGTCTTTACTTCCTCCTTGTGCTGAACCATTGTTAAGTTTCCTTTTTCTTGATTTAGTGTTTGTTTGGATGCTATAAACTTTGAATATTTTCCAAAGTTTTGACAAAGTTGATTCTGACAGCTTTTTTGCTTGATTTTTTAATGTTTCTGTGGAGGGTTAGGACCTTGGGGCTACCGACTCCACCATTTTCTCTGATGTCACCCCAAAACCCTTATTCTTAGGTTAGAACCATAAGGGTCATACCTAGGACTAAGACTGAAATAAAAGTAGACTGGCTCTGCAGGGATTGAAGAATAGCTTCGAAAGAATGATGTAATTCCTGAAATTGAATTGAGATCATCTCAGATAGCTAGTGCTCTTAGCCACCTGCCAACAGCAAATTTAAATCCTCTCTGGAAGAAAATAGTCCTGAAATCATTTCTTCAGTTTTTGATACACAATTTCCAGAACTCAACACCAGGCACAGGAGGTTATATGACACACGAAAGACACCTGAGGCAAAGAACAAACAATGGAGAGGGCGTTTAGTTAATGGCAGTATCAAACTAAGAGTTTAAAATAAATATTCTTAATGTGTTCAAGGAGATAAAAGATACAGTAATCCACAGAGCCACAATAGAAAAGATTGATAATTTTGACTTCATAAAAATAAAAATTACATTGTTAAGGGAAGAGTAAAAGGTTCAACACAGCGTACAGTGTGTTCCTGTTTGTAAAAAAAAAAAAAATAAGGATCATGTAAATTTTGATTTTTAAAAATTGAGATAAAATTCATATAACATAAAATTGATCATTTTAACCATTTTAAATTATATAATTCAGCTGTTTTTAGTATATTCAAAATGTTATACACCTGTCACCACGATCTAATTTCAGGACATTTTCATCACCCCAAATAAAACCTTGTACCCATTAGCAGTCACTCTCATATCCCTCCTCCCCTAGCTTTTGGTAGTTACTAATTTACTTTCTGTCTCTATAGATTTATCTAATCTGAACATTTTATATAGATGGAATCCTACAATATATGTGGCCTTTTATGTCTGGCTTCTTTCTCTTGGCACAATGTTTTCATCCATGTTGTAGCAAGCATGTACCAGTATTTTATTCCTATTTTTAGCTGAATAATATTACTTTGTATGGATATACCACATTGTTTAAGGGATTATATATTTGTACATGCATTTGCATATTCATGTGTGGTTATATTTATTTCTGTTTGCTTGCAAATGCAAAAAATATTTTTGGGAAAGATACTCAAAAGACTTACAACAGTGGCTGTTTCTGGGAACAAGGATTAGAGGACTGAGGTCTGGGGAAGAGGGAAAATTTGTTTTTATTGTTCTACCCCTTTTTACTGTTTAAATTTTTATTTAAGCTAAAAAAGTTAATTGTTTATCCATTTAAAACTGCTTCTTTTAAAAAAGAAATCTTTAAAGGTAGTATTTTCTTCAATGCTTTTAAAAGAATGTGAATATTTTATTTAAGTGGTTATTTAATCTAAACATTTATAAATAGAGCAACCATCATCTGAGTCAACTATTTTGAGTATTTAATATTGCAGTTATAAACATAGAAGTTATAATGCTATTGAAAGATAGCTTTATAAGCAACCACTAATATTACCAAAGTGATTTTGCCAATCTAAAGAGGACTCAGACAAACTATTTTAATATAAGAATTTTCTGTTGCAATGTATTCTCAGTGAATATTTGTTAATTTATCTTTTTCTAAAAAACAAAACTGCCTCTTCAAACAGCAGTTACTCTGTTTAGTACTACAAATGGACCAGAAAAGCTACAATGACAAATTAAAACTGAAGCCAGTGTTGGGAATTAATAGATTAAGTATGCAAACTGATATAAGCCATTATACAAAAGTATTTTTGTTTGTTCCTTTAAAATGTGGCTAAAGGAAAGTTCACATTCAAATTTTGATTTAAGTTGTGGATTAAATGGATTTAGAATCCTTTTGTGGGGAAAATATGCAGCAGTATATTAAGTCTTGGTTAGACAGAAGATACGGGCTTTTCCCTACTAATCAATATCCAGGAACCTATCTCTTTCTTCTTAATTCACATATTGCTTCAAATCCTATTTCCTGTCTCTTTAAAAAATTATTTAATCATGAAAATTCTCAAAACTTAAATTATATATTTTGGAGTCTGGGATAGAAAATAATTTTATTATATTATTTTAATAGGTATGAAAATGGAAATTTCAGGACACCATGAGACAGGAGTGGTCCAAAGGGTTCCACCTGCCCTTAATCCCATACCCAAAGCAGTATCTGAACAATATGTAGATGTGACCCCTCTGTCAGCCTTCAGTAATCTAAACCAGTGCTGTCCAATAAAAATGAGAGCCATGTACATAATTTAGAATATTCCAGTAGTCACATTAAAAAAGTAAAAGAGGGTGAAATTAATTTTAATAATATATTTTATTTAACACAATATATAAAAATATAATTTCAATATATAATCATATTAAAATTATCGAGACATTTTACTTTTTTTCTTCATTGAAATCCAATGTGAGTTTTCTACTTACAGCACATCTCAATTTAGGCTATCCATGTTTCAAGTGCTCAATAGCCCCATGTGGCTAGTGGCTGCCAAATTGGACAGCACAGGTCTAAATAGTCCTGAACTTTAAAGTTGTATTAACATCTGTTAAATTTGTGTGGTAGTCACATCTCTGCTATATTATATTTTAGAGTATGTATTTGGAACATTTTATAATTTAAAAAAGGGAGAATGACACACTACATTAAAAAAAAAAAAAAACCCAGCCCAGGGAGAAAACAGAGTAAATCTGTACAAAACAATGATCTCATCAACACTATAACTGGAGGAGAGCAATGGGATGAATAATCACTTATAGGAGATAATCCAAGTGTTTTATCTGGATTTGGAATATGTTTTATACTTAGACTCTTATATAAATGTGCTGTTCTGAAAATTCTCAAGGCTGTACACCAAATATTGGAACCCACACCTGGGAGGCCTGACTCAGGAGTTTCTTGGGAGCTTGTCTGTCTGCCTCTTGCATCTCTGAGTCCAGCAACACTTAGTTTCCATCCCAGGTAGCAGGACGTCCTAACAAATGCAAAGCAACACCTCTTCAACAGACTCTCTGCTTTTTCTTTTTCATTCTCACTCTCCTTTTTCTCCTTCTCTTTTATTATTATTGTTACTGGGAGTTTTTTTGTCTGCACATTTCCTTAGGACCAGGCAGTGTCCTTCCCTGTCACCCTCCTCCCCACTTCTCTTGAGTTCTAAGAACCAAGGATGATCAGAAATGTTCTACAAATGGATGATATCAGTTAAGAACATGAGAATATCAATGTCTTAGGAACTAGTCATTCATTCAATTATAAATATTTACCAAGGGCTTATTTAATGCCAGACACCATGCTAGGATAATCTATTTGAAAATAATTTAGAGATTATCCTGAAATACAGCAACCTGAAATGTGCTTATATGTTCCACCTTTATAGTTTTCTATACAGTCATGTATTTCTAGTTCATTATATCTGTTCCTCTGCTTCTCCCTCACAGACACTTCATGCTCATTATGTTTTAGAGGTGCTATATGAAACCCAAAAATTCTTGAAGCGTCTGCCGAATTTCAATCAAGTAAGATCTTCTCGGTACTCAGAGATAACCATCTGCGGTAAGTTTCAGAGCAGAATTGTCAAATTAATATTTAGGAGCCTCTTGGTCCTACATCATTTGCCTAAGTTGAAAACTGTGTAAATTGGACTGTGTTAAGGGAAAAATGTTAACATAGAATTATCTATCATGATAATACTGTTCCCCATCTTGTCTTTGTTTTGCACACCAGCTGGCAGGAATTAATTATGTGAGAAATTAAAGAACTCATAGCTTTTTATAAAAGCAGACAGCATTTTAATATGGAAAACCACCCATGGGTGGAATAAACATTCTTTGCCCTCCATCTAGCTCTCATTATCTTTGTTCCATGTTGCTTTTTCTAGGCAGGCCTCTGCATGCCACTTATGCTGGGAAGAGAAAAGCCCAAGGCAGGGTGGAGATTAAATTCTTCTCTGCCCTTGGCTGCTGTTTTAGATTTTTCCAACTGGTCTCTGCAGCTTTTAGAAGAGTAGGAATGTCTCAGAAATCTGTTTCTTGTTCTTCTAAATAACAAAATTTGAGATTTTGCTATCATATAGGCCAGCCTGGCAGGATATTGCTTCAAGAAACAGTACACATTGAAATTCATCGCAGTTGGTGCTCAGCATGCTTGCAACTGTTTGAGAGCGGGGTGCATGGAAGGAACAGCAATTCCCCTAACTTCCAATTAAGCCTTTAGGTTACAAAACAGTGACTGTTATTTTCCAAATCAATTCTTAGCCTGTATTTCTCTTACTCTGGCAGGTAGAAGTGGATTTGACAATCTAATTAAACCATGTACATTTCTAGCATCCGATAGTGGTGACAAGGACTTGATGTAGCAGTACAGACCTTTCATGACATTCTCTGACTCAGATTTTTGAAGAGTCTCTAATGGTTCAATTCCAACCTAATCAGGCCACCACATCTCTGACTAGCATATGATGCATCTCAGCAGCGGAGGTCTTTTATTCAAGGTCTCCTAGACTTACTTTTCATGGAAATAAAGAACTTTGGGTCATGAAGCCCAGGAAGCCATGCCAATCTGTGATGCCTGTGAGGCGAGCGCTAGGTTTGCTATCAGAGTATAATATAACAGGCAAAACAGAGAGTGGGATCTGCTCCCATGTATTTCCAGTATACCTCCCGTTGCCATTGCAGACTTATCCTTGACTAAGAGAATCTGAAAGAAGACATGAATTAATTAGAGGGCATGGAAGCCCTAGAATCCCAAGGTATAAGAACTGAAGGGTTCATACAGAGATGGTCTAGTCTATCCTTTGCTCTTATGGGTGAAATTGAGGCCCAGAGAGAAAAGTGTATTGCCTTCCATTCATTTCTATGTAGTAATTCCCTCCCCACCCAAACTCACTCAGCTAACAACTGGCAGGGTCAGAATTAAAAATCAGGTCTTCTGTATCCCAGGTTAGAGGCAGTCCCACATCTATTATCCCAACTCCCATCATGTACCTGATGGTTCATTTAGGGAATGGCTTGATTGGACAGTTTGTTCATTTAAAGATCTCCACATCTTAGGCATTTATTTCCAGGCTTTTTCTACCTAGCACTGTTGGTAGAGGGAAAATGACAAGGCCAGTAGGTTTTCTCAACATAGCATTTATTTTCTGTTTTTAATATAACCCATTGAACTTTGAAAGATTTGGTGATTATTTAAAACTTAAAATTGGGGTCATATTTTCAAAACCATCTTTCCTTTAAGACAGTATTAGGAAAAAAAGAGAAATTGTGATGAAAATTTACCATGATTTTAGTTTTGAGATATACTTTTTACATGCACATCTAAATATGCCTCCTAGTTCTTACCATGCATGAAAAAGGGAGGTTTTTTAGTCTACAGTTATATTATAAACGATAACCTATTCTGTACTCATGTTTGTGTTGGCAGTGGAAATATCTTTTGGGGTGTCTTGCCATGATACAAGTTTCTCTTATGCTGTCCAACTAAAAATATTTTTGTACCCTCAACTCTTAATATGCTGAAACAAGTTCATTGCTTTTTTAGCATACAAGTCTTTGAAAGACAAGTTACCCTGAAGAAAATTAGGAAAACAAAATAATTAAAAATATATATTAAACTAAGTAAAAAGTCTTTCCATCTTTATTTCCTTAGATTAGGAGTGAGACCATATGAAAGCTATGAGATTTAAGCAAATAATAGCATTAATATGTTCTTAATCTTATTAACATTATGGTTCATATTTTATAAATAAGCGCTGGTGATAAAGGATTTTAATATTATTATTCCCAGTGTATTTGAAGTCTTCTGTTGCATACATTTGGCTCACCTTGTTTGTGAGATTTTGAGCAAACTGAGGGAGAGTATTCCTAAATTAAATTCTATGGTAATTATGTTAGATACAAAGAATAAAAATTAATGAGTAGAGTTTATGAAAGATATTTTACCTAGAAATAGTTATCCAAATAAGGACTTTTGAATATTCATATAGTCTCTCTTATTTTTTGATTAATGGCTTCATATATTCATATGGTTTCCCTTAGTTGGCTTTCATTTTTATTTCCTATGTCTCATCAAAAGAATGCCAACTATCTACTCAAAATTTTTAAATTTCAGATGCTACTGCTGGAGCATATTTAAAACATGGCTTTAAAAAGCTATGCACTTAGCGAATAAATGTATTTAAGTACCTGCTATGCACCAGGTACTATGGGAGGCACTTGGGGATTCAGTGCTGACTGAAATAGATACTGTTGCTGCTGTCCTAGGGATTACAGTATAGGGAGTACAGAGTAATGGCTAGCAGCTTAAGTTTTGAAGTGAGATAACGTTGGGTTTGAATTCTAGCTCTGATACTTGATGGTTGGGTAACATTATGTACGTAACTTAACTACTCTAAGCCTTATTTGTAAAATGAGAATGATGAAAATAATACCCATCTCATAAAGTGGTTGTAAGGATTGAACAAGATAATTCATGTAAAACCCTTAGCACAATGCTTGGCCCAGAGTAAGCCAAGCCCTGAGTAAATAGCCACAGTGAACAGCTAATTGCATTCTCAGATGCTGTCCCCGCTATAGCAGGGGAAGAAAAGAGTGCCGTGTAAACAAATTGCCTGTCGTATTAACGTCATCATAGGGCAAAAACCCAATGCCCCGAGAATACTTGGAGTATATCAGCAATATTTCAGTTTTAAAATTCTGTAACAAAGTGGGCATTGCATCTTATTTCCTACTGAACAGTGATTTTTCATTTGCACTACAGGTGATTTGCATGGGAGCCTGGATGATCTTTTATTGATCTTCTATAAGGTAAATGATTGTTTTGCTAAATATTTGCATTTTTGTTGGGATAGGCCAATCTTAGGGCAGATAATAGTATTAATTTTATTAGAGATTTATACAAATGTAGATATAATATAGCAGCTTTTATCCAAGAAGCTCAAGGATTTGTAGAGGCATATCTTTTGATTTTTTTTAAATACATATCTCATAAAATTTTTTACGAAACTTAATTTGGGTCTTTGTTCTATAGTATTGTTATCTGTATATCCATTAGGAGTTCTACCTGACTATACTTACTGTCTTTCTTACATCATAATATCTAGATGGTATAGGATGGGGAGGGAAACAGTCTGTTTTATTTTATTTTTATTGTGTTCAGAGATGAGCATGTCACGTACCAGTCTTCTCTTTCAATGCACACTAATTATGCATGAAAGGAGTCTCCTATAATAAATTCCAAATTGCTTTCTTCTGTCCTATGATTCACCGTCTCTGGGCTTGGTTGTTCTTCCCATGCTATGACTCCTCTCCGTTTATTGCATTTTGGTTGTGAGATCCAGCACAGAGAATATGAAGCAGCCTGGCCGGCATGGAGCTTCTCTGCATTTCCTTGATTGGATTTCTTTCTCTCTCTAAGCCAAGAGTTGCAGCCTAAATGTTTACTTCTGGGATGACTGACTGCATATAGAAAACTGATCCTGAGGTCCCTGCCTTTACATTGGTACTGATTTATGCTGATCTTCTGAGTGTCCCTTTTTGATAAATGTGTTTATTGCCCACCCACCCTGTCATCCCCATAACTAGCATGTCAAATAATAGGGCATAGCATAGGTGACTCAGATGGGTTGAAAGGAGATATATTCTGATTATTATGATGACCAATCAGTTCCACTCTTTGAGACTATGAGAACTTGAGTGAGCCACATAACCTCCATGAACCTCACTTTTTTTTTCTGCTGCAATATTATCTTGAGCTTCCACCCCGTAAGAGGTTTTTTTATAGCTAAAATAACATAAATATCCAAAGGTATATTTTAAAGTAATAAATTACAATAGAAATGCAAGGTTTTCATTTCGTTCATTCAGAATGGAGGCTTGGCAGGAGTGGGTGAATGGAGCTGGCACTTGGGAAGAGATTCCATTGTGACTGCAGGAGGCCTAAGCAAGGATGTAGAGTATGACAGCCAGGTCAGAGGAAGTGGGAGGCTGCCCAGGTAGTAGGCTGGCATAGGAAGTCCAGGCAAAGGTTTGCTGGTAGGGAGCTGAGGGTGCTGGTAAAGAGCAATTCTGGATATCAGCCCTAGAATCCAAGCTGGGTAGGGAAGGATGAGAGGCCAGGATGGGCCAGTCAACTGGGAGAAGTGGGAGGATTGAAGGGTTGGAATGCTGTCTGACTGGGTCAGGGAGCTGGCTGACTGGGGCAAGGGCCTTAGGAGGCAGGATGTGTGGTCACAGTAGGGGCGAGTAGTCCTAGGAGATGAGAGGGCCCAAGGTGGAGTCCAGAACATGGGTGGCCAAAGTGAGTGAAAGAGAACATTGGAGATGGGGTGGGCAAGGGCCTGGAAAGCAGCTGTGGTAAATGGGTTGGCCACATGGTCCGAAAGATGAGGAGCAGGGGAAGGGAGTCTAGTCAGAGGTCATGGGCCTGAAAGGAGGGTGGCAGAGTGTTGGTCTATTAGTGGCTCTGAGAGCAAGTAGACTTTCCCCTGCTCCTGACCCTGAGATATATGTCCTGGGGAGGAATACCCATTCCTTTGAGACGGCTACAGGACTCAGGAATTGCGCAGCGCCCTAAAGGGAGGCCCAGATTTATGGAGAAAAGTCTCTCTGAATGAGTTGAAGGTGGAAGGGAGTTTATTTACCATGAAATAGGGATGCTACTGGCCACATTGGAAAGCCCTGGATGGAACGGTGAGAGGAAGTCAAGGAGTTATACAGTTTGGGGTATGGGGTTTGTTTAACTCAGTACATAGCTCCACACTGAATGTTCAGAAAGTTCAGTCCTGCTGTTGTTGACAGTTACAACCTGAGGAAGGAGAAGGAAGCAGGGGGATGTGGAGAGCAACAACAAAAAATATGGTAATTCTTTCTCTAGAGGCTTTGGGAAAGATATAAAACGGAAAATAGTTGAGTAAATTAAATTGGGAAAGTAGTCACTAAATTCCAAGGCATTTAGAAAAAAAATTTTCTTTAGAGGTAGTTAAAGATATTAAGGTACGATCAGGGGATAGGACTCTGGAAGTAGACAGATGAGAAGAGAGAGAATTCCGACATGTTTCTTTAATTCCGTCAGCAAAACTATATGGAGCATATAAAACTGGAAGGTGCTAATGTAAAGATTGAACAGGAGGAGGTGGGTGGTAAGAAGTACTATAAAAAGAACTGAAGGTGAAAATATAGCATTCAAATTGAAGCAAGAAATATTTTGAGAGCTAACCAATGACAGCATTCAGGAAGTGGAGTTTGCCAGCCCAGTGATGAAAGAGTAGGGCACTGTTATATTTGGGACAGATTTGGGTAAGGAGAGGTGAGAGGGGTGTCCGGAAAACAGAAATATGCAAGAGCCATGAATTAGAATTCTGGCAGGCTTGGGCGAGAAGAAAGTAAAATATATCTTAGATATGGAGTGAACCACATATACCAGGATCTTGATATTGCCTGGCTTAAGGCGGGGGAGGAACTGAGGGAAGAGCCACTGATGACAGCAAGCTATGACAAGATCTCTGAAAAGAGATGTAAGGTATGACATGAAGACTATAGGGAGTAAAATTTGTGCTGTATTTGGGATTCATGTTAAATGAGTAGATTTTAGCTGCTCTTGCCACAAAAACAAAAAATGGGTAACTATGTAAGGTGATAGGTATGTTGATTTGCTTCATTCTAGTAACCTTTTTACTATCTATATGTATTCTATAACATCATGTTGTATACCTTAAATATACACAATAACATTTATTTTTAAAAAAGAAAATAGCAACTATGATCAAGCAGTGGGGGAAAAAGCTGATCAACAATATCATTAGTATTTTCAACAGTGGTACAGCAAAACCCCCTGAAACTGTATTATTATTTTAGAGGAATGTGTGATGAGTGAATAAAGATGTTACTTTCTCTTATTAAAAAAAAAGAAGAAGAAAAAGGTAGCTGCAAAGGTGCTGTAGTTAATGGTGTCTGAGAAGGGAGAATGCCGTGGTGAACGTGTGATGATGGTGCCGGCTCACTTAGCTTATGGCAAATGGGTGTCCTGAGCTACAGACAGTGAAATGAAAGGGCAGGACACAGATGTCTGAGGAAGCTCAGGCCATCTGATGATCTCTAACTTGCCAAAGTCAGCATTTTTTTCCCTTTTCTGTCTCATTTTTTTTGTCTGCTGTTTAAATACGGAATGATATTAATAGATTGCACTAGTGTGCTGTGGCCTAAAAGCATGAACTGTTCTGGAAACAGTGTTTCTATATGGATACAAATGACAGTGATACCCCACCTATCCAGATGTCAAACTTCAGTCTACTTTATTTATCTTCACTGATCATTCATATGGTTCCAAACCCGGAATTAAGTAAAAAGGGTCTCTGAGAGCTTGAAATAGTTGTCACAAATCCAACGAACTTAACTCACAGGACAAGCCTCTAGGTCCTTACTCAAAGACCAGTGAATGTGTACCAGTAAATCCTCCTCTCACGCAAGTTTACGCTTGTCTGGTTACACCCACAGCAGATTAAGGAGCAGGAGGGGAGGAAGAAAAAGTCAGATGTAATGATGGTGATGAAAAGTTAAAAGCTCTTCCTGACAGTAAGAGGAAATACAGAACTATAAAAATGCGATAGGAAATGAAGTAGTAATATTCAGTGATCTGGAGCTGTGTATTATAGGGAAGAGAGTTCTAGACTTCTCAGAAGGGCCTGAGGGGATGTTTACATTGATGAGGCTGCGCGGTCAAGAAAGTTTCAAGTTACACAGTGGGTATATATTCCGTTAAGAAATAAAGGAGACAAATGGCACATTTTTTAAAAACTCCCAACCATAATGATTAAAATAATTTTAAAAGTATTTTAGCTTTCAAAATAATCTTCAGTGATCTGGAAAATTCATTTAAGCAATGCTAGCAGTATGAGTGAGTATCATTATTGGGTCTTAGGTATAGGAGGATGAGAGAACATGAAAACAGAAAAATTAGTTTGAGGAACAAGTAATGGGCCAGGAAAGTAGATGAGCAAAGAAAGAACATCTCACATGAGGAGAGAGGTGAGGAGTGGTGGATTTCTCTTTGTGGCATCAGATACAAGATTGCCTGCTCAGGGATTACAGCAGGTGCATAACTATGACCTAAGCAATCACTTGATTGCTTCAGGAAATAGTAGAATTTCTGTGATAGTCTTTGATTCTCACTGCAATACTTTGTACCCAATGTGTCATCTACTCATGGAATCGCAATTACGTGCAATGCCTAAGTCTGGTTCATTGATAGGAGCTGTGAGGTTGAGTCACGTTAGTGTAGCCACAGGCTCCTGATCTTCTGTTTAGACATAGCTAGTGGCCATGCTTTAACTTACCTTTATTTTGTTGTTTTTTAAGGGAAACAGAACTTGAATTGCGGGGAATAGTTTGGCAAACTACATTCTGTAGGGGATTTTGGGGGGCTATAAGTGAGCAGTTTATATTATACTATGACTAACTGATTTCTCTCTATCAGCTCAAAAGAGAAACCAGGAAAACCTCAAGCTTCGAATTAAAACAAAATTTTAATCCATCTTTCAATTGGTGTTTTGCTAGATACTTTCTTCCTCATCAATTCTTTTCTATGGTATAGCATGAATAGGCTGTAGGGCTAGGGCTGGGGCTGGCCCAAGGCCAACCAAGGGCATTGCCTGAAAGGAAGTGATATTATGTTGGGTCACTGAGAAGCCTCACCATATCACTCTTTTCATCCAAGTGGTTGGTTTTGTTCAAGACTTTCATTATAAGTGACCATATGCAAAAGTGAATCTGTCCACTATTTTATTCATTCAATAAACTTTTGTCTGGTCCCTATAGTGTTTAGGGTATTATATAAAAAAATGTAGGAACATATAAAGATGAACACAAAGTTTTGAAGGCAGTGGTGGTATAGTGGTAAGCATAGCTGCCTTCCAAAGTTTATTCATTTCACTTATATTTATTAAACACTTATTATGAAGTAGGTACTCTGCTAAGGGTTGGCGATTTAGTATGACTAAGACACAGTTGTTGGCCCTAAAGACATCACAGTTTAATGGAGAAGGTTGGCTGATAAAAAGACAAGATAGTTTAGGGTGGGACATGTTATGTATGGCCTAAGCATGGTACTCCAAGGGAGCACATTGGTAGAGCACCTAACCCTTTGGAAGACTTCCTAGAAGACGTGACATTTCTGACAATCCCTTCAAAGAATTTTAGTAATTTAGTAAGTGCCTAAATCTTGAAGGAATGTTTTAGAGGATCAGGAGAGATTTTATTCTCATATACTTTCTGTAGTACATAGCAATAAATGATGGGATTTGTATCAATGATTGTTTTTGATTGGTTGTTTTGAGATTGTGGTTTCTTAATATTTGTTGTCCTTAAAAATTGTGTCAGTTAGCATCTTAACACTACATGAGACATTTTCAGTTCGAGCTCCCATCTGGGTTTGAAAAGGATTCTTCCCCCTTGGTTACCACACTCTTAACCATGACACACCTTTGTTAAAAGGGCATCTCAACTTTACATGGCTTCAAATATAATTTTATCAAGTGAAGCAATTTACATATCATTAGTTAGGTCATATTTTTAGATTTTATTTTCTGAAAAGGTTAATTTTAATCAGCCACTTTTGCTTAGAGTGACCAATTTGAAATACTTCAGTGTCTCAGCCTTGCTAAAATTATAAGACATTTTCCCTCACTGAATAGAAAGATTGACATTTTAGATCAAGTATTGGCAGATTATTATAGTTTGTTAAATTGATGCTGTGTGTGGCAACCTCCTGAAGCTGAAACAGAGATGCCCATGGACAGAGAGAAGCTAATTAACTTTTAATCCTGTGGGTGTCATATTGATGCTGTCCAGGGGAAGCCATGCCACGTTGTTTTCCTTTTTGTTCTCTCTTTCCCACCATCCTCCACTCCCCACACCCATAATTTTCCAGCTGTGAAAGTAATCAAACATTTTCCTTATTCTCTATCACTGATATGCTTCATGTTGCCACAGTGGTTCATTTGTTTCCTTTTGAAATTAAGGTGTAGTATGTTACAATTGGAAGAACAGACCTTTGAATTAGGGTTTGCAAGAGAAATAACAATCAAAGTAATGTGGAGTTGAGGTTCAGAGGTTACTTTTTGATGTGCCTTGGGGAAATGTCTGAATACATTGGGATAACTTCCAGATGTCTGTTGTAAAATGTTTCAGTAGGAAATAGGTGAGATGATAAGGAAACATCTTGTTTTTGTCTGTATTCGAGTTAATTTATGTGGTATGCTGTTTTTTCCCCCTGCAGGTCATCTGAATGTTGTTCAGAGATGTAGTTACTCTGGGTTTTCTGTATTTGTCAGCTTAATCTCCATGTCGTAGATGACTTGTTGTATATCAGCTGCAGAATGAGCTGGAGGGTTTGGTTCACCAGAACTGAATGAAGGCTGAGTTATGGCATGAGTTTTTGCTTCTTTGAAGGAAACCCAGGGAAATCTCAGTAGCCAGAAGCCTAAATATCTTAGAGACTAATATCCCAAGAAACTAGTTCCACATCATCTTGTTTTTCTGTACCTTTATTATTCTAAGACTAAAAGGATTCAAACCCAGAGTATATAAAGTGATATGCCTAATCATGAACCAGTAGGACAGATCTTATATTAATATATCCAAGTAAGTATTCTGTCTTTGAAGTGGTTGTCTTGAGAAGCTTAACACTTGGAGGAGGTCAGTATACATTCAGGATTCCTTTTAGAATCATTTTTAGAGATTATGACATACTCTGTTAAGTGAGCTTCGTTATCACAAATCTCAGTCTTTGGAAGATGTATGATTTTCTGAAAAGGTTAAAAGTTGTTGGGTGTAAAGTGTGCTGTATAAGGATGGCCTAGCTGACCATTACTATTTTTGGCTTAAAATGAGGTTAAGCTAAAGAAATTTATTATTCTTTGCTCTTAGAGGTGAAATAAGATAGAGGTAGCAAAGAATCCACCTACAACAAAGTTTGGTTTAACTGGAGATAAGAAATTTTAGTGCAAGAAAGTCTGTCATCACAGTGGAAAAGATGTTTATCATCCAAACATAATAAATATAACTTTACACCGTTGAATGCTTTCCTCAAATTTTGAAATTAAGGTTATGCTGGTTTCATAAAATGAATTGGAGAGATTTTCATCTTTTTCTATTGTCAGGAATAAGTAAATCCCTGGATCTCAAACTCAAACTCGGCTATACATTGTAATCACCCAGGTGATTCTAATGTGTAGCCAAGGTTGTGAATCAGGAGTTTAAATAACATTAAAACTATTTACTCTTGAAAACTGAGATAGAGTTCCACTATAAAGCCACATGGGGACCATGTCCTGTTCAAGTTTTCTACTACTTTTGAATCAGTTTTGGTAGTTTCTAATTTTTAAGGAAATCATCCATTTCTCTATATTGTAAAAACATATTGCCATAGATGTCAATAGTCTTTATATATATATATAAAATTCTTTTATTTATTTCTCTGCATTTTTATGTCTTTTGCAAAATCTTCATCTTACATATTTTTTCATTCCTTTTGACTTAATCCTCAATCAGATTCACGATGGGTTTATCAATTTTATCAGTTCTTTCAAAAAACCAGCATTTGGGTTTATATATCTTTTCTTTTTGTTTGTTTTCTATTCCCTAATTTCAGTTTTTCTTTTTATTTGATTGGTTTTATTGTTCTTTTTCTTAAGATGAATACAGTCTTTTATGCACATCTTCTTTAATAATTAAGCTGTATAAGGCTACGTATCTTTTCTAATTTTAGTTTGACTGAGCCTTCTATTGAAGTTTGCTTTTAATTTTTTCTTTGATTCAGTGCTTATTAATGCTACAATTTTTAATTCCAAGGATCTTAATTCAAGAAGCTAGAATTTTTTCTAATCACATTTTATGAGAATGTATCCTATAAAATGTTTCTTATTTTTAATGTGTTTTCTTTGAGGTCAAGTATAACACTGAGTCTCATAAAAGCTCTATGGACATATGAAAAATTAATTGTACAATTGACTCTTGAACAGCGTGAGGGGTAGGGACACCATCCCCCACGCAGTTAAAAATCTGCATATAACTTTTGACTCCCCTAAAACTTAACTACTGATAGCCTACTGTTGACTGGAAGCCTTACAGATAACATAAACGGTTGATTAACACATATTTTGTATGTTATATGCATTATATACTGTATTCCTACAATAAAGCAAGCTAGAGAAAAGAAAATGTGATTAAGAAAATCATAAAGAAGAGAAAATATACTTACTATTCATTAAATGGAAGTAGATCATCATAAAGGTCTTCATCCTCATTGTCTTCATGTTGAATAGGCTGAGGAGGAGGAGGAAGAGAAGGTGTTGGTGTTGTCTCAGAGGTGGCAGAGGCAGAAGAAAATTTACGCATAAGTGGACCTGAGCAGTTCAAACCCATGTTGTTCAAGGGTCAACTGTATTCTCTATTTGTATTATACAAAGTTCTTCACATATATATCTATGAAATCAAGTTTATTGGTTGTATATTCAATTTTTTCCATATTTTTTCTATTATATGTGTCTAAGTATGTGTGTTATATATTGCTGTGTAACAAATTACCCCACTACTTAGTGGCTAAAACTATAAACATTTAGTATCTCACAGTTGTTGTGGGTCAAAAATTTGGGTTCAGCTTGGCTAGGTGGTTTTGGCCTAGGGTCTCTCGGGGTGGCAGTAAAACTGTTGCCTAGGGCTGCAGTCATCTAAAAGGTCAACTGGGGCTGGAGGACCCATTTCTAAGATGACTAATTCACATGGTTCTAGAGGCACAGCAGATAATAGGAATTCCCTCCACCTCCATCAATTGTGCATAGAAGTCATGAGTTCTTTCAAACTTCAGACTGAAGTCTCTTTTTAACCAGAGAAAATTTCCTCTCTTATTTTTGTAATTGTTGCCTCTTCTCCATCTGTTCCTTTTTCCCTATTCTGGAATGCTTATTATTGGCATATTAGGTCTCTTGGCTCTTACTTATTCTTCATGGTTTCCATCATTTTGCTTTTTGTTCTGTGTGAGAGATTTTTCATCTGCTTGCTCTTTCAGGTCAGTAATGCATTTTCCCAGCCATTCTTTTCTTTAGTTAGCTTTAATCCATTGATATTTTAAATTTGAATAGCATATTCTTAATGCCAAGAATTGTTAACTTTTTATTCTTTATTTTATGCTTCTCTTATTATTATTTAAAAAATAAAGTGACGCTCTGTTTTCTCCAGCAGTCCTGTTTCATTAGGGGCCATCTGCTTTAGCAGATCTGATTGGTCTGTCTCTCTCTGGTTGCTGGATCCTCTTAAGTACTAGCTTATTTCAATTTTCTATTTTCTGCTTAAGCTAGGTTAAGCCTTTCCATAGTTGGCAGCACAACATTTTCTACTCCTGCATCAGGAGTGTGAAAGGAACTCTCTGTGTTTCTAGGTGCTCCTGAATGCAAGTGTTCCTGTTTTTTTAGCTTCAGGGATGTGGAAGTTTTCTTATACTTTTTCTAGTAAGATTCAACATTTTAACTCCCCTCAACCAGGACCATGCACATGCTCTGAGGCAGAGCTACCCCCTCAATCAAGTGTCCACAGGTCTCCTCAGGCCTAGTTCTTCCATGTTCTCACCCCAGGGCTCACTCCTGCTGTTCCTCTAGCCCCCTTCAGACCTGGACATCCAACAGAGTCTATAGCCTTTGACACCGCTCAGCCTCCTCCAGCTTACTCATCCCAGCCAGCTGAAGCTGGGGGAAAGAAAAGTATCAAAGATGAGAGATGCAGAATCCTTCCGCTTTTCTTGAAGTTTTGATGAGCAATAGCCTATAATTTTGCAACTGCTTTATGCTATCTAAGCCCAATGTGAATAAGGTTACATGAATTAATATATAAGAAAATATAAATATTGAAATCTTAGAATTAGAAATAACATGGAGGTCATAATAAAATGAATCTCTTGCTTTATAGTTTTTATGCAATTTTATACACATAGTCTCACTTGAGTTCCAAAATAGCCCTGTGTGGTAAGTATGGAAGTTATCATCCCCTTTTTACAGATGAGAAAGCTACAGGTCATAAAGGTTAAATAACTTGCCCCAGGACACATGGGTAAAAGTGGAGCTGGAATAGAGAATTAGTCTTCTTGTTATGTCACTGCTTGTTTGTTTGTTTGCTATCAATTGCCTTCAGAACATGTTATATTGCATAAATGATTTCTAGAATCCCTAAGTTATATGTTATAACCTGTATTATAGTTTTTCAACTATTTCTATTATACTAATATGAACAATTTAACATGTATATAAATAGTATGATGTTGACTATAAAGTAATAAGATTTTCTTATATAATTTGAAATCTAACAAAAGAGGAATTTGAAAATAGTTTAAAAAAGATTAATATACCAGAATATGTATATTATTTCATGAAGGTAACTTTTTTGAAGGAAAACATGTATTTTGCTTTATGAGTACTTAAATTTTTCTTTTTGTGATGTATTTTTAAAACATTTCGATTTGGCCAGACATGGTGGCTCATGCCTGTAATCCCAGTGCTTTGGGAGGCCAAGGTGGGGGGATTGCTTGAGGCCTGGAGTTTGAGACCGGCCTGGAGTTTGAGACCAGCCTGGGCAATATAGCAAGACCCCATCTCTACAAAAATTAAAAAATAATTAGCCAGCATGGTGACACACACCTGTAGTCCCAGCTACTCAGGAGGCTGAGGTGGGAGGATCACTTGAGCGTAGGAGTTGAAGGTTTGCAGTGAGCTATGATCATGCCAATGCACTCCAGCCTGGGTGACAGAGCAAGACTCTGTCTATAAAAAATAAAAAAAATTTGGATTTGCCTTACTGTGTAATAGAAGCCATGAAATAGGGAAATCAGGCATGACATTAAGAAAATATAACCATGTTACATTTGTTTTAGAGTTTTGTAGTATAGGACTAAACAAATTAATAGCTATTATAAAGACCAGACCTTTGTCCTGATCTTAGCTCCTGTGTGTGTTAACACTATGTTTAAAAGTATTGTCTCATACTCAAGAGTCATATTAAAAGTATTTAGCAAGTAATATGGCCTGGTCAGTGATCATACAGAATACATGCCAGCTATACGTACCTGGTGTTATATCATTGTGCTGGCAGTATATCAGCCCTGAGCACGGTCGCATTGCGTAGCTTCTTTCACTTGCCTGGGTACTTTCATATCCATTCTCTCAAGCGAACTGAGGATGGTTATAGTGTCATCCCCTTTTTGAAAATTCAGGGAATCACAGCCCCAAGAAGTTAAACATAGGGCCCCTTAGAATAAAAGATTTCTGGCTCTTAGTTTAGTGTTCTTCCATGGGTAGACGTTTTCTTCTTTTCAGGGGAGAAGGAAGAGATGAGAGTAGCCATTTTTGATAAGACAAATATCAGCTCCTTTCAGAGAGAACTCATAATAGGTGGTGGGTAGAATGAGCAACCCCCAGTGCCCCCTGAAATCCTCCTGTCCCAAGCTAATTCTTCACTTCCAGGTCTCTTGCAGAAGAAGCCTGCCTTAGAAGAGTGAAACTGACTCTAACAGGTGAGCAGGTTTTTCCCAGTGGAAGAATCTGGCTCAGCCTCTTCTCTCCATATTCACAGGAACATTATACACAAAGCCTTACTTCAAAAGTACATTCTTTTAATTGTTTTTTCATCTTTCCTCCTTCCACAGAATGGTCTCCCCTCAGAGAGCAACACATATATTTTTAATGGTGATTTTGTAGATCGAGGAACAAATTCCATGGAGGTCCTAATGATGCTGTTCGTGTGTTTTCTTGTGTATCCCTATAACGTGTACTTGAACAGAGGGAACCATGAAGATTTTATGATGAATCTGAGGTAACCCAGGCCTTTAGATTTCTTCCTTTGTTTCCCACACTGAAAAATGCTGCCATGTTTAGTTCCTAATAGAGAGTTAGAGGTGAGGGTAGAGAAGGCAAGTGGAGGGGAATCTCAATGAAAACCTCACTGCTTAGCTCTATCTACCCCCCATCTTCTACTGAGTATCTGTTGTTCTGAAGCTTCCTTCCCATCTTCCAGTTTTATTCTTCCTTCTTCCTTCTGTTATGTTCTTTATCTTACTTCATGCCCACTCTTCACAGGCCAAATTGTGTGTTGGGTAGTTGTGTTAGGTCAGATTTGGAGGTGTGGACGGTTCTATGGGCAGACTTGGATGGAATCGTTCTGTTGCTACTCTTGGCTTGCCTCAGATGTCTCAGAAACTAGTACCATGTTATTCACTGATGTGTATATTTTTTTATGGCATGGTAATTGCTTCTGGCATAGTTGTTCATAAACATTTGAGAACAGCTGTAACATAGCATTTCAACTATCTGACTCACTGGAAATTTGAGAAATGAAGATTGATTAGATGGTTTAAGAATTTTTGCTGAAAGGCACAGTAAGTGACAAATGTTCCTTTTTCCCTTTTTTCTTTTTCTTTTCTTTTTTAAAATCTTTTATGAAAAATAGAAATCGATTTGCTGTAGGGCAGTAGGATGTTAAGAAAATCATGCTTGTGATCCTTGGCTTTTGGATGCCTTGATCAAAGCTCAGCAACTGATTAGTTTTGCCTTTTGGACAGTTTTGGCACCTGGTGTGAGTACAGAGTTTCAATTCTGATTCTCAAGATGTGGAAACAAATGCTAAGACTACAAAGGAAAAAAATCCCGGGACTATTATCAGAGGTTCATTTATATATTATAAAGCTCAATACTTTGATTTGGACATGCCATTTTTCCTTTCATTTTTCCATTGGCCAGTCATATTTATCTAGTGCCTATAATGATTAATGAAAGAGACATGACTCCTGTCCTCATAGTTACATCTAGCAGGGAAGACATATATTGAGCAGGTTTTTCAAGTATGATGAGTGTGAACGGGGAATTCAGCCTGGTCTGAGGGATGATGGAAGGTTCTCCCATGGAAGTATAGCGTTAGCCTGAGTCCTAAAAGATGAATTGGGTAATTGAGAGAGCCATTGTGGTGGGGTGGGAAACAGTGTTCCACCACAAGGGGACAACTTAATGCAGTGCTTAAGACAAGATTTTTTACACTTGAAAGGAGTTCAGGAGGCCGGGAGCATAGACTGAGGGACGGGATGTTGCCTGATAGGGCTGGGGACATAAGAAATGGTTGGATGGTGCAAAGGAATTTGGACTTTCTTCTAAGGACAACAGAATATCATTGAAGAGTATTAAAAAGTTTGTGTTTTAAAATGTGGCAGGAAGACTGAGCTGGAGCAGAGCAAGAGTGGCTATAGGGAGGTCGATTAGGAAGTAGCTGAAGAGATAGGTAATGGATTCTCACTTAGACAAGGGTGGTGGCAATGGAGATGCACAGAAATAGATTAGGGAGGAGTTTAGGCAATGATGATTTAAGGCTCAGAAACTGGATGTGGGGGAGTTGAAGGAGGAGGGAATCAAGGATGACCTCCACATTCCTTGTTTGAGTTTGGAGGTACAGCAGCATCATTCACTGATAGGAGGAGTGTTTGGGATGAGGGAAAATGATGAGTTCAGTTTGTTGTAAGCTGATTTGAGGTGCCATTGAGTAGGCAGTTGAATGTGGAGTATGTGTGTCCAGAGATCAGAAATGAAGTGTGGCCTAGAACACAGTCCTGTGGTATTGACACTAGATAATAACTGAAGCCCTGGGCAGGGGCGAGACTGCTAAGGGAGAACGTGAAGGGAGAAGAGAGCCTAGGACAGAATCGGAAGGAACTCCAGCATTTAAGCCTAGGTAGAGAATAACTGGCAAAGGAGATTCATAATAGCCAGAAAGGCAGAGGAAAACCAAGAGAGTTTACCGTCACAGAATCCAAGAGAAGAAAAAATTTCCAGAAGGACAGTAAAATCAGCTTTACTTAGTATATCAGAGAGGGTGAGAAAGGTGAGGACTGCAAGATGTCCATTGGATTTAGCAACATGGAGCAACATGGGTACCTTTGGTGAGGACGGAATTAGTCTTGGAAAACATGTTGCACTGTGGAAGCCTGACATGACACGATTTTCATGGAAACCTGGAGTGAGTGTGCTGTGTGTACTTCACAGTGTTGGGTCTTAAGGGTACATACTATTATCCTAAAGCAAGGGAAAGTAATTGGAAAACATTTTCATCATCAAATCTCCCTTAGCTGTTGCTACTGAGGCATTAAAATTCCTGACACTTTCTATTAAAATCGTCAATACCATTACATGACCTATATCAGAGAGAGCATAAAGAACCAACTTATTATCTTCTAGGGTTTTCTTTGTGTTTGTTCAGTCTTTTCCTTTTTCCAATCATTTACTATAAGATATAGGATGTCTGAGAAATATCTAAATGAAAAGCCTCCCTCACAGCTTCCCCCAGCTACCACAGCACATTTCTCTGAATACTTGCAGCACTTTTGCAACCTATCACATACTTCTTGTCTTGTAATTGTTTCATGAAAATCTATCTTCTTTCCCCAACTATACTATAAGTTCCTTGAGGGTATGGACAATGTTGTTAGTTGTTTTTGTGCTTTTCAATCATACCTAGCAAAGACTCGGGTAAGTAATAGTTCCAACTGAAGTCTAGTTTCTTGAGTTCTTGGTACTTGCAATAGTGAGATGTCAAGGGCTCCCCTTTTTACATGACTCATGTAAGTAGGAGTTATTAACAATAATTAAATCGTTTAAATCCCACTGGTTTTTTTCAGGTATGGCTTCACAAAAGAAATTTTGAATAAATATAAGGTAAAGCTCATACTTTTTTTTTTTTTTTTAGCATTCTCTTTGCTGTTTATACATAGAAGTAAAAAAAGAGCCAATAAAGATGAAACTAATGCTTTAGGAAAGGTGATATGTCAATTAGTCACAATCCATGCCAATAAAATAAAAGCACAGCAGGACACTCTGGCCATGGTAGACTCTTAGATATTTTTTTTTGTCTGGACTAATGTAGGCTTTTTCATTGTGACCTTTGTGTAAGTTTTAGCATATACATAAACATATTCCATTACTTTAAAGGTACCTCAGTTTTATTTTACTCAGTAATGGTAAGACACACAGATACAGAAATGACTGTCATGAGGGAAAAGTTTTCTATTCATAGTTCCTTAGAAATAGGAGGCACTGCATGCCACACTGGGAGGAGCTCTTGGGGAAGTACCAGGGTAGGTCAGAAGGCTGAGGGATCAGGGGAGAACAAGGCCAAGAGCCTTTATTGTGGTTTTCTTGGGAGACAATGAGTGAGGCACCTCAGTGTCATCAGGTTTGGGATGGACTGATATGAGCAATTTCAGCCTACTTTGGGGCATAAGAGTTGCCCCCAGTTGTCTGGTACCTGGCTCTTAAATTAAAAAAGAAAAAAAAATTCATGTTGAGAGTGGAAAAATGAGGAAACGTTAACATTTCATATAATTTCTAAAAGTGAAAAATCTTGATTTTTAAAAATTAAAATCTCAATTAATTCATTTGTATTATGGTCAAAGATATGTAACATAAAATTTGCCACTGATACCGCTGGGGTGATTAGGGCAGAGGAATAGTGGCCCCTAGTGTGAGAGCTCTTAAAAGAGGTGGTTGGGGGTTGGGCTCTGGATTGGTTGGTTTGCATATGAAGGGCAGTCATTCACTGTCTCTAGGAATTAGGTAGGCCTGGGAGGGGCAGTCTCTCCTCCTCTGGAAGTAGCAAGGCCCCAAGATGTCATAGTATCAAAAATATGGACTAAAAAGACATGATTAATACATGCTAGTTGGTTAGTGACTCCTTGCTGACTTCCTTTGAGTGACATGAAAACTGTTGCTTTTTGTCCATATATGGGAATTATTTAATAAACTGAACTTATAAGAAAAACAAAATTTAACTCAAGCTCTTACTTACAGCTACATGGAAGAAAAATCTTACAAATCTTAGAAGAAGTCTATACCTGGCTCCCACTTGGTACCATCATCGACAATGAAATCCTGGTTATACATGGTGGGATATCAGAGTCCACAGACTTGAATTTACTCCAGCATGTAGAAAGAAACAAAGTAAGAAGTAATGTTGGCATGAATCTTGTCTCAGATTTATAAGGGAATGTGTACCTCTTTTCATTTATTATATTGAATTGAGTTGTGTTTTAGTGGTCGTTGTAACTCTGAAAAGATTAGTACAAATTTTAAGAAAATCTATGATTGCATGATAAAGGACTATATGGGTAACTTTTATATATCAAAAATATTTTTTAAAAAATTCATGTTGAGAGTGGAAAAATGAGGAAAAGTTAGCATTTCATATAGTTTCTAAAAGTAAAAAATCTTGATTTTTTTAAAAATTAAAATCTGATTTCGTTTATATTATGGTCAAAGATATATAACATAAAATTTACCACTGACACCATTTTGAAGTGTACGGTTGAGCAGTAGTAAGTATATTCACATTGTTGTACAACTATCACCTCTATCACCACCATCCATCTCCAGAACTTTTTCATCTTTCGTAAACTGAAACTCTTTACCCATTAAACACTAACTCCCCGTTCTCCCTCTCCCTCCAGCCTCTGGCAACCACCATTCTACTTTCTGTCTCTATGAATTTGATGACTCTAGATACCTTATATAAGTGAAACCATATAGTAATTTATTTCTGAGTTGATATGATTTCCCTTATAATATACTTCAAATGGCTCAGGATAATTTTTTTGAAATACTTTAATCCTAAATAATCATATTAAATATAATAAAAGCAGAGCAGGAACCTGCATAAAACCTCTGAAGGAAGTGTCCATGTAGTGCCTGTGAAGATTCCACATCTAGTAAAGGGCTCCTTGGATGGGCCTTACAGGGTCTCTGGAGTTGTCTTCCTCCTCTCCCTGAGCCAAGGTAAAGCCCCTAGACTAGAGATGTAGGGGGTGCCACGTGGGTATGAGGACCAACAGCAGCTGAGGAGCCAGATGGTATACAGTCTTAGTGGGAAGCCTGGACCATTACCCTTCAGGGCTGATAATCAACTTCCAACCAATCTGGACAGATGGGGTCTAGAGCTGGAATTTAATCTGATAGAGACATAAATGTGACCCCTTGTTGCACCTTGAGTTTTTAGAGCCTTCATATACATATGAATAATGATATTGGTGATGACGTCTTCTCATCCTTTTAATTTCAGCTTAAATACAACCTCCAGACTAGATCAGATCCCCCTTTACATGCTGTCAAGCCCCTTGTACATATCCTTCATAATAGTTACCAAAATTAAATAAGGAATTGTGGCACTGTTTACTGTCTTCCTCTGCTTCTCTAGTGCACTAATAAAATGTCAGTGACTGAGATGTAGTACGTACTTAATATTTGTTGAATATCTCCTAAGAGATTTAAGACAAAAGCAGGACAAACCTAGGACAAAACCAGATAGAAACTTTTTTACAACCCCTTTCCTGATTCTGTGGTGATTTTACATCGCTCCCTCCCCCACCTCACTGAGTGATGACCATACTTCCTGGTTTACCCCTGTTGTTCTGGTGTAATTGCTAATAGTGCCTCCTTTTACTCTCAAAAATATCCAAGTTACAGTAAATGTTAAGGCCATCCTAAGTTTAAGGTACCTTTTTTCATGATATCAGTGAATAGTCAAGTCAATAAGACTTTTTGATCAAGATGAGATAGAATTAACATGATAAGTGGATATGATTTTAGCCAAGAGCAAGAGAACATGTTTTCGTTAGTCAAATATTGGCGTGGCGTGAATGCTACAGTCCACCACCACGCACCCTATGAGTACAGTGCTAATCAGCCATGGCAGCCACTATCAATTGATCAGATTGAAAACTTTTGCTTTCTTGAGGTTAGCCTGAGAAAGAGCCAGCCCTATTTAGGGCATTTGGAAATATTGAGAACATGTTTCTAGAATGTTCCTTTCTAGCTCTGTGGCGACCCTAAGTTGAAAGCTACCTCGACATAGTAAAGACTGTGAGGCTCTGACATTGGATAGATTTAGGTCTAGGTTTACATCCTGACTCTGCCATTTCTCACTGGGTGACTGGACAAAGTTTTCTAATCCTCAGTTTCCATACCTATAAATTGAAGACAAAAAATACCTACCATATTGGATTGTTGGGAGGATTAAATATAATTACCTAGGTGAAGAAATGGCATATATTAATAGTAAGTACTAAACATATAGCTTTCTTCTCCAGCTCTCTCTTCTTTTTTCCTGATACTTGGATCTGAGGTTAGAATTTCAGTTACCAAGACAGACCCTAGGGAGAAGTTAATGGCCAGCAATTTTCCCAGGATACGTCAAATTTCACTTCCTTCAGGGATCACTGTTCAGCCTGCTCATAAGACTGATTTCTTTCTTTCTTTTTTTTTTTTTTTTTTTAGACACATTATTAATCTGTTGCCTGGGCTAGAGTGCCGTGGCGTCACCCTAGATCACATCAACCTAAAAACTCATGGGCTCAAGCAATCAG
>CAUYRT010107632.1:0-13995 GCA_963574885.1 Lepilemur ruficaudatus
GCACTTTTGCATCAGTGTCCTTACAGCATACTGGTCTGTAGTTTTCACTCTTTTTGTTTTTGAGACAGAGTCTCACTCTGTTGCTTGGGCTAGAGTGCCGTGGCGTCAGCTCACAGCAACCTCAAACTCCTGGGCTCAAGCGATCCTCCTGCCTCAGCCTCCCAAGTAGCTGGGACTACAGGCATGCGCCACCATGCCCAGCTAATTTTTTCTATATTTTTAGTTGGCCAGTTAATTTGTTTCTATTTTTAGTAGAGACAGGGTCTCGCTCCTGCTCAGGCTGGTTTCGAACTCCTGACCTTGAGCGATCCGCCCCCCTCAGCCTCCCAGAGTGCTAAGATTATAGGCGTGAGCCATCGCGCCTGGCCAGAAACTTTGTTTTTGAGACAGGGTCTTGCTCTGTTGCCTGGGCCAAAATATAATGGCATCATCACAGCTCACTGCAACCTGCAAGTCCTGGCCTCAAGTGACTCTCCTGCCTCAGCTCTCAAAGCGCTGGGGTTACAGGAATGAGCCTGCGTTAACTAGACACAGTGGCTCATGCCTGTAATCCCAGCACTTTGGGAGGCCAAGGACTGCTTGAGGGCAGGAGTCTGAGGCCAGCCTGGGCAACACAGTGAGACCATGTCTCTCCAAAAGATAAAAAAATTAGCCGGGCATGGTGGTATGCGCCTGTAGTCCCACCTACTTGGGAGGCTGAGGCAGGAGGATCACTTGAGCCTAGGAGTTGAGGTTGCAGTGAGCTATGGTGACACACTGCAATCTAGCCTGTGTGACAGAGCAGGACCCCATCTCTAAAAAAGAAAAAAAAGCCTGAAGAGCATAATTCATTGGCATTTGGTACATTCACATTGTTGTGCAACCATCACCACCATCTCCCTCCAAAACTCTTTTCATCTTAAAATTCCAACTGCCCCCATTAAATAACTCCCCGGTTCCCCTGCCCTCCAGCCCCTGCCCAACACCGTTCTACTTTCCCTGACTTCCACCACGCCAAGTACCTCACGCAAAAGAAATCACACATTTGTCCTTTGGCTTATTTCGCTGAGCATAGTGTCCTCGGGCATCGTGTGTGTCAGGACTTTCTTCCTGAGGCTGACATCTCACGGCACGGCCAGACCACCCCTCCGTCAGCGGACGTGTGGATTGCCGCACATGTGGCTGTCGTGAGTGGTGCTGCTGTGAACATGCGTGTACAGACACCGATGTGAGACTCTGCTTCTGATTCTCTCGTGTTTGTGCCCAGAGTAGAATTGCTGGGTCCCGTGTGTGTCGATTTTGAGAAGGCGCCGTGCTGTGTTCCACAGTGGCTGCGGACTCCCGCTTCCCACCGCGGCGCGCAGGGCTGCGGTTTCTCACGCCCTCACAGCACTTGCTCCTTTCTGTTTTTTGTGTAGTAGCCGCTGAGATACGTGGAGATACCCCACTGTGGTTTTGATTTGTGTTTCCTAATGATTCGTGATGCTCGGTGTTGCTTCACGTGCTTACTGGACGCCATTTGTGTGTCTTCGGGGCTGGGCAGCCTGTGTCACAGGTGGGCTCGGGGAGCTGAGGTTGGGACTTGGAGGGTGCTTAGGAGTTCTCCAGGAGGGTGCAGGGGCAGGAGCAGCGCTGGGCTCAGATCCCCCCAGGAGCAGTGGCTGATGGCCAGGCCAGCAGGTTGCCATGGACAATGGCTGTGGTCATCAGATGCCATCCCCATCACATGACAGAAGACAGCTCAGCTCTGTTGTCACGGCCTACTGGGACAGCCAGCCCATCATGGCCAGTGACGTCCTGGTGGGTGTGTGTGTCTGGTGGCTGCGCAGCGGGGGCTGCTGGGTGCAGTTCGGGCCAGGAACCGAGTCCTGTCCTCTGCTGGGAATAGACAGTGACGGGGAGGGAGAGGCAGCGCTCACAGACACCCCCTTTGCGGTGCCACAGCCAACGCATCGTCCCCCTTTCTGCCGCAGGAGGCTGTGGAGAAGGTGACAAAGCACATCCACTCCCTGTCTGGGAAGAAGGACGGGCTGGTGCCCATGTTCATCAACACCCACAGCGGCCTGTTCACCCACCTGGGCGTGTTCACCTTGGGCGCCAGGGCCGACAGCTACTACGAGTACCTGCTGAAGCAGTGGATCCAGGGCGGGAAGAAGGAGACACAGTGAGGCCCTTTGCTGCTGCCTTTGCTGTAGCCTTCCCCAAGCCCCGCTTGGCCCAGGTCTCTGTCGGGGAACGGCAGCCGTGCCAGGCGTGGTCTAGGCTTTTCCTGCTGGACAGATTTACTTCTCGTGGCCTCCGTGGAGGTCCAGGGCCAGTGTCCAGCTGAAGGCCTGAGTTGTCGTTGCCGGGCTGTGTGGTGGCACCTTCTGTGCAGAAGGGTCCAGGCCTGCTGTGCTTGTGTGCAGATCCCAGCTCAGAACACGCCTGTTCTGGGACCCTGCTGAGGCTGGAGTGAGCTGACCTGCTGGTCTTCACAGGTTACTGGAAGACTATGTTGAAGCCATCGAGGGAATAAAAACAAACCTGCTGCAGCGATCCGAGCCCAGTAAGCTCATCTTCGTGGGGGAACTCGCCCACGGCCGCTTCAGCACCAAGATGGTGAGTGTGTGCGTGGGGTACACGGGGTCCTTGGGGGGCCGCCTATTTTTCCGTGGCTTCTAAGGTTCCTGAGTCTGGATGTTGGAAGGAACAGTGAGATGCTGGCCGAGGTGTGTGAGCTGAGACCACAGGTGACCATGGCTGCCTGGCGCGGCCCCGTGATGGCTCAGCCAGTTGAGGCCTGGGCTGGCAGCTCCCTCTGCAGCCCTCCTGTGCTACCTGCCGCGCAGCAGGTGCTCGAAGTGTGCAGCGTGGCTCCCGGAGGAGTCTGTCCTCCCAGGCTCCCCGAGGAGCAGGAAGTGCTTGGCTGTCGTCGAGCTGCCTCTTGTGCTCCTGCTGCTGTGGCCTCGATGTCACTCAGGCAGGGGTCCCTCCTAGGGACGCTGGAGGCTACGATGGCAGTGGGCCCAGCACTGGCCACCTGTGTGGCTGTGGGCCGAGGGTGTGGGCCTGGGATCGGGCTGAGGGGACCCTCTGATTCCAGGACCACCTGGTGTGCTTCCTGCCAGGGACGCTGGCTCTGGGCGTCCACCACGGCCTTCCCGCCGACCACATGCAGCTGGCGCGAGAGCTCATGGAGACGTGTTACCAGATGAACCATCAGATGGAGACGGGGCTGAGTCCCGAGATCGTGCACTTCAACCTTTATTCCCAGCCAGGCCACCAGGACGTTGAGGTCAAGGTGGGCCTGGGCCCAGGCTGAGGGCAGGCCGTGGGGAGGGCACCAGCAGGGCTGGCCTGGCCTGAGCCCTCCTGTGCCCCTAGCCGGCCGACAGGCACAACCTGTTGCGGCCTGAGACGGTGGAGAGCCTGTTCTACCTGTACCGCCTCACGGGGGACCGCAAGTACCAGGACTGGGGCTGGGAGATCCTGCAGAGCTTCAACAAGTTCACTCGGGTGAGCACCAGCGTCTGCGTCCCCAGTTGTCACCGGCCACCTGGTGGGGGCAGGGCCAGGCCTCCACAAGGCTCTGGCTGGCTGTGGTGCAGGTAGGGGAGGGGCGGGCTTGCTGTGGCCTTGAGATGGCCGTACCCCAGCTCAAGGGGCCTGGCCAACACCTCCTGTGGTGTGTGGAACTCAGAGTGCTCAGAGCAGCTGGCCTCCCTGGGGAGGGTCCCTCCCCCGTTTATAAGGCATGTGCACCTGTGGCTGGGGTGCCGCCCGCCACTCTCTCCAGAGTCAACGCCCTCCCAGGCCCACAGCCACTGCGGTGGAAGCCAGCCTCTGTGTGTTGCGGTCACCGTGGCTCAGACCTCCACTGCCTCAGCCTCCTGCCATCTGCGTCTGCCTTGTGCCCTGTGCTGTGCAGCACTGGGCATGGGGTTCTCACCGCGTGGCCCTCAGGGCCTTGCCAAGGCCCCTCCGCTAAGGTTCTGGGGAGGCAGTTTCTGTCCCGGGCGTACGAGGGTTGTTGGCATTTCCAGGGGTCTCTGGGGGAACTACAGCTGACCTGGTGCGCCCTCTGCCCTGAGCCTCCCTGGGGGCCACGTGTGTTGTGGTGTGGGCAAGGACTCTGGGGTGGGCACCTCTGGCTGTCAGCTCTTCCCAAGGGTGAGAAGCAGGGTGCACCTGGCCCGTGTGACGCAGCCTTGGCCCTGGCAGGTGCCCTCGGGCGGCTATTCCTCCATCAACAACGTTCGGGATCCCCAAAAGCCGGAGCCCAGGGACAAGATGGAGAGCTTCTTCCTGGGGGAGACACTCAAGTACCTGTACTTGCTCTTCTCTGACGACCCAGACCTCCTCAGCCTGGACACATACGTGTTCAACACTGAGGCCCATCCCCTGCCCATCTGGACCTCCACCTAGTGGGGCCGCTCCTGGTGTGGGGACTGCTGGGTGGGCAGAGGTGCCTTCTTGGGTCTGTGACGTCTTCAAAGGGCCCACGTGGTATTGGGCAGCTGTTGAACGTCATGTGCTGCTGCCCTGGCTCTGGGCTCCTCAACTCTGCTTCTAATCAGGACACGTAAGACTGTGACTTAAGTCACACATGTAAGCGTGTGACTCAGGGTGGGCCAGTCCACGAGGAGCCTTCTGCTGCCGCCTTTGAGAAAACTACAATCATGGCTCACAATTCCTGAAACCTGAATGTCCTTCTACCGGCCAACTTCACAGTGGTCCTGGGGCTTCTGGTCCCCTGTGGGGGCCGCTCAGGACCCCGGAGCTTGAGTCGTGTTCAGAGAGGAGCCGAGTGTACAGCCCGGATCTGCTCTGCTTGGGTTCGTGGTGCCCTGAATAGCCTGTGCACGGGTCTCAAGGGGCCCCGATGCCAGGCCTGGCTCTCGTGTTTACACGCTGGACTCAGGGATCCTCCAGGCGCCCTGCAGGGAGCTCGGAGGGCAAGGGGGCGAGTCCCCCCTGCTCCCAGCCCACTCGGACAGATGGGTCTTCTCAGTGGAGATAAAAGTCGATTTGCGCTAACGGTGACGTCTCCCGTGCGTGAGGGGCTCTGCAACTGCAGCGTCTGGGGGAGCGTTGGGAGAAGCAGTTCTTTGGGTCACACCTCAAAATGCAGCTCCCAGAGGTCAGAACCGCTGCGTCCCCTGCTGGTGACCAGAGAGAGGCTCTGGGGGTCAAGCCAGTGTTGTCAGCCCCAGTGGGCCCTCGAGTCGGGTCGAGGCAGCGTCCGGTGGCCTGGCAGGGTTGGTGCCCCCTCTCCTCGGTGTGAGGTGGCTACACCTGGTGCCTGAGCCCTGGACCTGGACAGCAGCGCCGTCCTCGCCATCTTCCCCACTGGAGTCAGCTGCAGCGTCCCTGTAGTGGGGCTGACCCTCAGCCTTGGCTGGGGTGCCCCCTCCTACCCCCAACCAGGTGACCTCTTAACCTCCTGTGTTAAGCACGAAGAGCCCATCATTTCTGGAATATTCCCCTCCCCTGGGAAGCCAGAGCTGGCGGCACATGGGGCAAGGCCACCTGCATGCCTGAGCCCAGGGCTGCTGCCTCTGCAACCCCACCCCCACCCCAGCTCCCGAGTGTGGGGGGGCCTTGGCTCTTGGGTTTGTTCCCTGCCTGTCTCACACTCAGAACACCCCACAGCAGCCACCCCGTGCCCCGCTGGGGATAGCAGGTGCTCTGGGAGACTTACCCTCCTGAGGTCCGACCCCAGGCCAGCTTCCAGTCCCGCACATCTGTCCCTGGCAAGGGGCCGCTGAGTACCTGCCCCAGATCAAAGGCTGGGCTGGGCTTGTTCCCCCTCAGCACTGCCCTCCCGAGGCTGCGGTGGGGCCTGGGGCAGTGTGCAGGCTCATTTCTCCAGCTCACCCCTGGGCCCCAAACCAGTGTGCCCCCCTTGGGGCCTCCCCTGGTGGGGACGCTGGGCAGAGGCTATGACTCTGAAAAGGGCACCTGAGAAGTGAGCCACCATGGGCTGTGTGGCCACAGCCTTGCGCACCAGGGAGCTGCCAGCAGTGAGGGGTTTCCCAGGAGGGGAGGCAGGTCCTTGGGAAGAGCAGGCTTCCCTCCCGTTGCCATGCGGCCGCTGCAGGAACGCGGGGCTCCTCCTAGGGCAGCCGTGCTCTTGCCTCTGCCTGCGGCCCCACAGACGGACTGGACAGGACACTGAGCCGGCCAGGGGACTTTATTCAGCCCCTTCCCCTTGGGGCAACCCCTCCGGCGAGCAAATCCCCCCCGCGCTGGGCGGCCACCGTGGGCCCAGCCTCAGGATCCAGTGGACCACCGGGACGGAGGGCGCCTCATTCCCCAGGTTCCCCGAGGCGCTCCCTTCGGGTCCTCTGGTCTCAGCCTCTGGGCCCCGCACGTGGGCCTGGCCGCTGCTCACGCCGCGCAGCCTTCACCCACTCGCCAATGAGGGCGGCCTCCAGCTGTCGCGCCTCCAGCACGGAGGGGGGGTCTTCCGGATGGGACGCTCTGGGGGGCAGGGGGGACCGTCAGCCGCAGGCAGCCCCAGTCCCCCGTGAGCCCGCCCCTCCCCGCCTCCCGCCGCCCGCCGCCGCACCGCACCTGAGGTCCAGGTGATGCGCTCCCCCGCGGATGGTGACAGCGACGACCGAGGCGCTCACGTTCTGCCGAATCTGGGGTCAGCCGAGGGACCTTCGGTCAGGCGCATACTCGGGGCGAGCGCGCGGTCTCTAACACTCTCCCGGCCCCTCGGAAAGGAGACGCGAAGCGGAGTGCACCAGGTGCGGGTCCACACCAGACAATCGCATAAAAACCAAAAACGGAAGCGCCAGGAGTAACGAGGCCCGAGCAGAGCTGGGCAAGATGGGCGCGTGTGGGGCTCTGAGGAGAGCCCAGCAAACTGGCCAGGAAATCCCTGCGCAGGGTCACGTGGAAAAGCCTAGGGGCCACAGCTGCAGACACAGCCCGGGGCAGGGCCCAGAGCGCCAGGACTCCCGTGGGGTCAGAGGCCACCAGGCCAGGACTCACCCCGCCCCGTGCCCAGGGGTCCAGGTCACCGTTGGAAAAGATGATGTTGCTGGCAGCTCTGAGGTCTGCAAGGGACACAGGGAGGCGCAGTGAGCCGGGCGCCGGGCTGCAAGGGCAGGGCGCGGCCCCCAGCCCACCCCACCCCACCTCACCGCTCCCCCAGAAGCTGGTCTGCAGCCAGTCCTGCCGGGGCCACACGCCCCACGTGTCCAGGCAGTACTGCTGGCGGAGTTCCTCGGTGAACGGGAGGTCAGGGAACATGTCAGTCACGTTGTTGCTGGCAAAGGTCAGGTTGATCTCAGTGCAGGCCTGTAGGTGCCCCAGCCACTGTCAGGCAGGCCCATGTGCCCATACCCCACCGGAGGTCCCAGGCCGCCCACACCCCACACCTGGTAGTCCCAGGCCTTGGCATCGGGGCCAGTGCCGCAGCCCGTGGGATCAGCGCAGCTGCCATACTGCCGGTAGATGTCGTAGCAGCGCTCCGTGCCCGAGGCGTTGTAGACCAGTCCTGGGGAGGAGGGAGGCTGAGGCTGGGAAGCCAGACACACAGGCACTGTATGCTCGGGCCACCAGCCTGTCCCCCAGGAAGGGCCTTGCAGGTGGGCAAGGGCTCTGGGTCCTGCGCGTCCCACTGAGGAAAGCCCCCTGGGCCACCTGCTGGGGGTCTGGGGTGAGGGCAGCCCAGCGGGGTGGGCAGGACTAGGCTCGGCTGGGCACTACACCCCTGCCAAGCCTGGCCCCAGGTAAGCCTAGGAGGGGTCCTCAGCTTGGCCACTGCCTCCCCAGGGCAGCTGGCTGGTCACCCTCCCACCCCACACGGCCCACGGCCAGGCTGGGACAGGAGACAGCGCCCCCAGGCCAGGGCTGCAGAACACACACCTGCCAGAGCTCGCAGCCCCGAAATCCTCTGGGTCTCATTCAGCAGCCGGTCACAGCCCACCTGCGTGGAGGGGCACAGGCGCCTCAGTAGGGCCCCCTCGCCTGTCTCCACCTTCCTGGGACCCTCATCCTGGGGCGGAGCTGGGCCCTCTCCTGCCCTGGGGATGCTGCCCCACCCAGGTCTCAGCCAGCCTCTCCCACACCCGGGAGGAGGCGCCACACCCTAACAGGGTTGGCAGGAAGAGGCCCCAGGAAGTGGGTGGGGTACGGGTAGTCCATCATGGCCAGCACGGTGAAGGCGTTGCGGGCAAACACAAAGAGCTGGGTTTGGTCCTTGGGGCCTGCAAGTGGCTGGCAGGTGCCGAACTCCTGGCTGACCATGTCGTAGGCTGCAGGGAAGGGCAGAGACAAGGCTCCAGAGGTTGCGGGTACGGGGGGGGGGCAGGGGGGCTCAGTGGGGGGTGCTTACCTCCCTGTAGGAACAAGTCCTTGATCTGCCGGAAGGCGTCCCGCACAGCCTGGGCACATTTGGGACTCTGGCTGGTAAAGTCCTGGGGAAGAGACGGTGCTCGTGCAGCTGCTGCACCCGAGTTGGCCAGGGAGACCCCAGACCCTCACTCACCGCCGTGACGTCCTGGAAAAATTGGCCCGAGTCTCCCAGACCTGCAACAGCTACAACAGGTGCGCTGGCCGCCAGCGCCCCCGCCACCAGGTGAGGGTACTTCATCCGCATGTAGGCGCTGAGCATCCCTCCGTAACTAGGTGCAGGGCACAGGCTTAGGGCTGGGCTCCCCACACCTACCTCCTCTCTCCCTCCTCAGAGGCCCACAGGTGTGAGAAGGACCTGAAACTTCTCAGAGCCCCAGATTCTACCCTGGGCCCTGCCAAGTGCAGCCATCACTGGGAGGGGCACCTGGTGGGCGCCCCAGCCTGGGGACACAGCCGAGGCCAAGGTGGGTGGGGTCTCCCCACTAGTGAGCCCAGCACTTCCCAGCCCGTGGGGTCGGCTCTGAAGGAGGGCAGGGTGGGCTTCCCATGGGCAGAGGCGTCAGGAAAAGGCAGGGAGGTGGGGGTCAAAGGGCACTGGAGCCAGCTGGGCGGAGGGGCACTGGGCAGGGGTGTTGGGTTAAGGAGGCTGCACTCCAGGCAGGAGCCGGGTGGCTGCACCCAGGTGCACTGAGGGGGGTGGTGGGCCATGGGGAAGGGAGGGTTTGGGGCGGGTACAGACTAAAAACCCCTGGCCTGGAGGACAGCACAGGCCCAGCCACAAAGGACCCACCTCCCCCCGAAGGTGATGGCGGGGGTGTCCTGGGCCCCAAGGTCCCGGCGCAGCGCCTGGAGCAACACCGCGAAGTCAGCCAGGGCCTGCTCCACTGTCAGCAGCTCCGTGTACCCTCGACGTGTGGACCGCACACCAAAGGGCAGCGACTTCCCATAGTACCGCTGTGGGCGGACACGGCAGGGACCACTGACCTGCCGCCCCCGGCTACCCACCCGCCAGCCGGGGGTGACCGTCCAGGAAACGCTACCCACGTGCTCTGCGAAGACCAGCAGGGCCCCTTGCTGGGCCGCCAGCTCTGAGATGAAGCCCGAGTTGTTGGCGAAGGACCACACATTCCCCTCGTTCCCCGTGTAGAAGAAGATGGGCCCCTTGGCCCTGTCCCAGAACTCGTCTGTGAGGCGCAAGCAGGTGGGGGCTGGTGAGGCCGGGGCTGGGCGAGTCGGGGCTGCCGCGGGGCAGGAGTGACCTCACCTGACAGCAAGAACCGCTGGGGGAAGGTCTTGTTGCCGAATCTCTCGAAGTTGAAATGGTCCAGAAGCTGCTCAAAATAGCTCTCCCGGAAGTGGAGGTCTGTGACTCTGCGGGCTGGGAGGGCAGGGTGAGGGTGACGGTGCCACAAGACCTCAGAGGGGTCAGGGAGGAGGGGCCCCTCATCCACACTCACCCCCGGCCTGGAGGCCCTGCAGCCAGAGCGCCAGCAGCAGGACTGGGGCCCAAGAAGGGGCCGGCCGGGCCGCCGGTGCCCGGTGCTGGAGGCTCATGCCTGGGTTTGCGGGGCAGGCACAGGCGGTCACGTGAGCAGCGTCACATGACGGTTGGGGGTGCCTCCTGTGACAGCCAGGGCGGGGCTGTCCGCTCCTCAGGACTGTGGCCGGAGTCCCAGGCAGGGCAGGCAAAGGTTCCTGGGCAACCGCTGTATCCCACGGAGATGGTCGCCGTGGGGACGCATGAGCAAGCTGGGGGCAGAGGCCTGGCGCTGGGGGAGGGCACCTGTCCTCCAGAGAGGCAGGAGGGTCCCTGGAGGGGCGTCCTCAAGGAGGTAGGGTCCCCTGGGGCTGTGGATCCTGGGTGGTCTCGGCCTCAGCGCCAACTTGTGCTCCAACCTGCTTCTGCAGCCAGTGTGGCCGAGGCTGGGCTGGGGCATGTCACCTGCCCTACTGCCCGGCCCCTCCCAGCCCTGGTCCGTGTCCCACTGTGCTGCCAGCCCCGTGAGGACAAGGCCCCAGGCTCCCAGGCAGGGTTGGGGGTAGGGAGATAGGGTGGCAGGGGTCCCATGTGGACACTGGGCTTGTCCAGGCGACAGCAGGGGCTGGGCAGGTGGATGAATGAGGGCTTTGGAGCAGGCAGGAGTGTAGGTGCCCTTGCAGGGTGGGTGGGGTGGGGGTGTGTGACTGTTGACTCTTAAGAGCCAGGCAGTCCTTATCCATTCTGCTGACAGGGTCTACTGTGCCCATGTGGCCTTTAGGACGGAGGGACAGGGGAACCGTGGGCCTCTCCTCTCCAGGGAGCACCCAGAGGATGGAAGGTGCCTGGTGAGGGGCCAACTCAGGTATGGGTGCGGCTACATCCATCCAGTCTGGCTGGACCTGCTGGGGCCGCGGGCTGTGGGCCAGGCCCAGAATGGGTGGGGGTGGGTGGCCCAGCCTCAGCCTGCAGAAGGAAAGGGAGTAGTCACCCTGTCCCCACTCCCAAGACTGTCTCTGGCCAGTGTGACCCCTGACCCCTGGCTCAGCCATCCCGTGTGGGGCTGAGCACAGAGGACTGGCCACACGATCGACCCTTCGACTGCCCAAGACTGCCTGTGGCTCCAGGCATGGTGACAGCAATGTGCCCATGTTGCAGTAGCATAGTAGTCACCTTGTGGTCACCCAGGGCCACACCAGGCCCCCATCCAGCACTGGGCTGCAGGCTCCATCCTGGCCAATGTCCAGCAGGAGGGCTGTACTCAAGGACCTTCCCCAACAGTGGGTGCCCCCACTGCCCCCACTTCAGGGCACCTCAGCCAGGAGCCCTGGGCGGCCAGCTCCCAACACACCAGGCTGCCGGATGCTGCGGTGAAAGCCCCACTGGGCCGCGCATGCCTGGCTATGCCCACGGGAGGGGCCTGGGCAGGAGGTGGGTCCGAGGCAGCAGGCCCTGCAGGGGAGCTGCTTCCTCTCTTGCCCGTGGCCAGGCCCCTACGGCCCTTCCAGACAGCAGCCAGGGGTTCCCGGGCCTGGGAAGGTGCCCTGCACGGGGCCATCAGGGCTATCGGGCCAGGATCTGCCTGGGGGCTGAGGGTGGCTGTGGCCACGCTGCCCACATCCCTCAAGTGGGGCTGGAGCTTGTCACTCCACCCCTCACTGCACACACATCTTTGGGAAGGTGGCCTCTGACCCCGGATGGCATGGGGAGGGAGCTTTCAGATGGGCTGGCACTAGGGAGGCAGGCAGACCCCTCCATGACCGCCAGACACTGAGGCACGTGGCTTCTGCAGGAGGCCCCACCCAGGGTCCAGGTCCCCCGACTGCTGCCCACCATCACCTGTGCCTGGTGGCCTAGGCCGGTCCCTGCGACTGACTGAGGGCTCTTCAGGGGCCTCTCTCCGCCCACTCCCCAGGCAGGAACTGAGCGCAGGGCAGATGGCCCACCCGCAGCACACCTGTCATCCCAGCGGGCTTGAGGTGCCAGTGAGGGCACTCCTGGGGGTCTGCACTGCAGATGAGGAGAACCTGAGCCCAAACCCCTCCCTTGCAGACCACCTAGCCACACCTGGTGGCCTGGAGCCAGGGTACCTCTGTGGGTCCAGAGCCTTCCCCCACCCTCCACAGCTCACAGACTCGGGGGCCACGCCTGGCCCCTCACATCTACTCTGCCCCTACAGACCTAAAAGCTGCCGGCAACCAGGGCAGGTGTGAGCCACTGCCCTGGCAGACGCTGTTCCCAAGCTGGTCCAACCCCTGCAGTATCTGTAGTTAGGGCTCGTTGGTCTGTGTGGTGCATTATATTAATACATAACATAAAATTTACCATAGAACCACTTTCAAGTATTGGATACAGTGGAATTAAGTACATTCACAGGCCAGGTGCAGTGGCTCACGCCTGTAATCCTAGCACTCTGGGAGGCCAAGGCAGGAGGATCGCTTGAAGCCGGGAGTTTGAGACTAGCCTGAGCAACATAGTGAGGCCCCATCTCTACAAAAAATAATAAAATTAGCTGAGCGTGGTGGTGTGCACCTGTAGTCCCATCTACTTGGGAGGCTGAGGCAGGAGGGTCGCTTGAGCCCAGGAATTTGAGGTTGCAGTGAGCTATGACGATACATTCCACCCTGGGTGACAGAGCTAGATCCTGTCTCTTAAAAAAAAAAAAAAAAAGTGCAATTGCAATGTTGTGCACCCTCACCACTATTTTCCAAACTATTTCATCACCCCAAAGAGAAACTCTGTAGCCACTAAACAATAGCTCCGCTAGCTGTCCTTCCCCAGCCCCTGGCCTCTCCGTTCCGCTTTCTGTCTCTATGAATTTGCTTTCTCCAGAGGTGTCACGTAAGCAGAATTGTACGGCATCTGTGCTTTTGTCTCCAGTTGCGGTTCATCCATGCTGTAGCACGTCAGGGTTTGATTCACGTCACGGCTGCTCCGCTGAGTCGACAGACACGAGGGTTGTTTCCACGCTGCGGCTGTTATGAACAATGCTGCTATGAACGCAGGTGAACTGTGTCTGTTTGAGCCTCTGCTTTCAGCCGTTTTGTGCATATCCCCAGAAACGGATTTGCTGGATCATATGGTAATGGCAGGTGCACAGAAACATAGCTCGTCCTGTTGAAGTCGGCCCTGCAACTCTCACTGAACTTACTAACTCTAGCAGCTTTCTCGTGGTTCTTTGTGATCTTCTATACAAAGGATCGCGTCATCTGTGAGTAGAGGTCCCTCTACTTCTTTCTCTCAAATTTGGACAACTCCTATTTTATCGTCTAATGGCTCTGGCTAGGATTCCTGGACGGCGCTGACAGGCAGTGGCAAGAGTGGACCTCCTTGCCGCGTTCCCCATCTCAGAGAAGCGGCTCGCAGCTGTGACCATGAGCGTGACGTTCGGTTTCTCGTAAAGGCCCTTTTTCACGTGGGGGCAGTTCCCTCGTATTCCTAATTTCGTGGGCGTTTCTGCCATGACAGGACGCTGGGTTTTGTAAAACCTTTTGTCAGTTGAGATGCTCGTGTGTCCTTCCCCCTTGTATTCAATTACTGTGGTTTACTACACTGGTCGGTGCTGGCCCCAGGATGAATCATGAAGCTTTCCCCTTTAATTCTGTGGCAGAGTTTGAAAAGCACTGGCGTTAATTCTTCCTTAATGTCTGGTAGAAATCACCAGTGAAGCCATCTGGAACTGGCCTTTACTTTGTTGGAGGTTTTTTAAAAAAATTATTATTGTGTCAACTTCTTCTGACAGGTGTGTTGAGATTTTGGTATCTTCTTGAGTTAGTTTAGGTAATTCATGTGTTTCTGGGACTGCGTCCATTCCGTTTAGATCACCAAGTCGGTCAGCTCACACTTGTTCCTACTATTCTACTGTCCCCCTTTTCAGTTCTGTAAGGTCAGCAGCGATGCCCACTTTCACTTCTGATTTTAGTTATTTGTCTTTCCTTTTTTGTCAGTTTAGCCAAAGGTTTGTCTATTTTGTTAATCCTTTCAAAGAATCAGCTTTTTGTTCTAAGATACTATTGTCTCTTTTTTTTTTTTTTTTTTTGAGACAGAGTCTCGCTCCCTTGCCTGGGCTAGAGTGAGTGCCGTGGCGTCAGCCTAGCTCACAGCAACCTCAAACTCCTGGGCTCAAGCAATCCTTCTGCCTCAGCCTCCCGAGTAGCTGGGACTACAGACATGTGCCACCATGCCCG
>CAUYRT010107634.1:0-23163 GCA_963574885.1 Lepilemur ruficaudatus
AAGGACACAAAATTTCAGCTAGATAGGAAGGAAAAACTCAAGGGATCTACTGTGTAACATGGTGATTATGGTTAACAATAACAACCTGTATGCTTGAAAATGGTTGAGTAGATTTTAAGTGTTCTCACCACAAAAAAAATACCAAATATGTAAGGTAAAACATATTATTAGTTAACTTGATTTAGCCATTCTAATATATATGTATTCTAAAACATCGTGTTATATACCATAAACATGTGCAATTTTTATTTGTCAATTAAAAAATAATTTTTATATAAAAATAAATTTTTAAAAAAGTCCAAAATCTGAAATTTTAAAGTTAAAAAAAAATCTTTACTATAAACTTAAGAGGGAGGTGATATCATCATCATCATCATCATCATCGTTATTGTTATTTTGCAGATGATAAATGTACATGGAGATAAAATAATTTACCTAAAAGCATATAGATAGTAAGTAATGGTGCTGGGAGCCCTCCACATCACATGACATTAGAGAAAAAGGGTTATACAAAAACCACCAATACTGAGCCTGGCACAGAATGATGCCCAATAACAGCAACCCATACTATTCTTCTCATCACGGGGATGATACTGACAATGCGTATTTCTCAGGTTTATGGTATCCACGTGCTTTTGATAAATCTGCAATAACCAAAGTAACATACCCCAACTGACATGCTTGTTTGCACACTCTGGGGGATTGCCACAATATTCTGCCTATATTGAACAGAATAGAAAACCAACTCTAGATCACATAAATGTATACCTACAACTAAATATACTTTTGAAAATCTTTTTATTTTGAAAAAATTAGACTCGCAATAAGTTGGAAAAAGAGTACAAAAGTCCCATGAAACCTTCCCCAGTGTATTCTGTAAATACCATGGTTGAATGAAAGAGGTGGTCTCTCTTGCTCCCCTCTTTACAAAGCAAAAACACAGCGTGGAGGAGATTAAAAGAAGGGCCAAGCAGAGGAACGCTGCGAGGGGGGCTCAAGCTCTTTGCAGCCTCCCCGACAGCCCGGCGGTGTGTGTCCCCACAGCAGCGATTTTAAATAAGCATTCAACCGGAAGTTCATTCTCATCCGGCGAGAGCTCTACAGTGTCATCCATCTTGCTGTCCGCCTGTCCTTATCCCGAAGATTCCCGAGATACCAGTGTCCCTTATGAAAAACAAATCACCGCCATATATTTTTCAACAAACATATAGCTATAATTAGGGAGAAAATGTCTGTTTTCCTTGGCGTTTCTATAGCTGGTCATAGTTTACAGAGACACAGCCCCTAATGTGTTTCTTAAGTCAGTCTGTTCTGCTACTTAACTAAGAAGGATCATTCCTTCTGTCACTCCTACAACCACCTCCTGCTCGCTCTGTCTCACCATGGCCGCGCCAGATGCCAGCTGGGACTAAAGGGCAGGAGGAGACTCACCTCTGTCTTCGGTCTTGCTGTTCATTTCTTCATCCTTGTCTTCGTCATCGCTGCTAGAGCTCTCCATCTTCTCCTTCATCTGTTCCAGCTGATCCAAGTTCACCCGTCCAACCAGCTCAAAGTTACGGCTTACCTGAAAAAGGCCCAAACAAATGATGGAATAATGAACCGAAGGCTAAAAGGGGCTCTCCCTGATGCAGAGACCTTTCCAACATCATTTTCCCAGGACTGTGTTTTTGGAATCAGGACCAAACAACCCAGGGGCCTAAGAGATCTTCCTCTTGTTCCACTGTTCTCACTGAACTGCCAACACTGGACCTTCATTACCAAACTTGTTAAGAAACATGACCTACAGTAAACAGGGAGCAAAAAGCATCCTGAAGCCGACGCAGGGGTTACAGTAGTCTAGTAAGCATTTTTTGAGTTGCATTCAAAGGTGCAGCTTCCATAAACTATCCAAGTTTCAAACACTTTTGGAATAGAACAGGCCCTGCAGCCATCCCAGTCATCAGCAGTGAGAACCATGACCTTTTGGCCACGATCCTATCAATGGAGGTGCTGTAAGCTGTCTAGCTTAGACCAGACGACAACTACTCCATTCTTAACTCTAGATTAAACGGAAGACAATATTACTACTGGTAGTGTTACTACTGTTTTTGAAGCTGACAACAGCTTATTATTCATCAAGGCTGGGATTATCTGAGAAAAATCTAATGACTAATGAAATCTAATGACCCCTGAAAGCCCTTTAAAAGTGTTTTATTTATATAAAATGTGGTTAGAATAATGTGGGAATCCAAGCTTTCCTCAAAATGTCATTCAACAGAAACAAAAATCTACATTAAAAGTCTTTAAAGATTTTTCTCTTTTGGGTGCTCCGATCAATGGTAGCACATTTACCTTCTTCATTAATCTAGTTTCAGAACCTCTGCTGTTACATGCATAGAATTATTCAGGGATAACAAACTGGTGGAGACCTCAAGCCACCAAACAGCCATGGAATACTCCTCTGTGCCAGGCTCTGTGCTCCCCTCGCTGGGGCCAGGGGAGGAGGCACACAAAAATGAATGACACCGGGTTCTGGCTTGCAGAGGCTCAGTTTAGTTGAAGAGGGAAGACAGACAACATTAAGTAGATTCCAAGGCAGATTTCCATAGCTACAACAGTGGAGGTAGATTGTAACCAGGACACAAGAGAGGAAAGAGAGAATTTACAAGACAATTCCAAAATATTCTCCGGGACCAGACTGGAACAAAGATTTGCTGAGCACCAACTATTCCATATGCCTGGCAGATGGGAACATCATCATCGACAGTGACAAATGGGAGAGAGATTCAGAGTACCAGTGCTGGTAGACAGTCCTGTGGAAAGGCTTACTATTGTCCCAACCATGTCATGTAGAAGATAGGAAGCATCTAAAAGGAGAAAGGAAACTTGGGGCAAGAAAACAATACTTTGATCTATATCTATAATAATTAAATCCATGAAGTCAGTTGTCTTGGAAAACAACTCAGTGTGAAAGTGGGCAAGATGTCTTATCAATCCCAGTCTTCATCAACACTCAGGGAAGGCAATTTCCCATTTTGCTAATTAAAAAAAGTTTTAAAAATTAATAAGACTAAGGTCAGCAGGAGGAGGAAGAAATCAAGTTTAGAATCTTAATTTCTCTCTTTCCCTCTAAATTCCCAGTAATGATCTCTAAGGATTTTTGTTTGCAGCGCCTTCCTAATCGGGGATTTAGCATTTTTATTTATTTATTTTTATGACATAAGAGCAAAAAGGCACAGCTCCAGGAGCATGAACTTTTAAGTCAGACCTGAGTTCAAGTTTAGGGTTTGCCATTAGCCACTAGACTCTGAGTGAGTCACTCAACACAATGGCCGGAATGTCCTCACCGGTTAAAGAAGGTCAGCATGGTGCCTGAAGGAAAACAGTCCCTCCAAAACGTGATCCCCTTCCCCTTTCTGGAAATGTGGGCCTTTTCCAGATTTGGCTTTTGGAAATGCTTACAACAAGCATTGTGAATGCATATTTACAAAGTTATGTTTGGCCACAAAGTCTACATTTTAGCCAAATAGCATTTATGACAAATATTTGAATAGAAGTTTTCTGGCTTGCTAATTTTTCAGGAAAAGTGGGCAAGGTTCCAATTTGCCTAATTTCGAAATGTGTTTGAAGAAAACTATTTTTAAATGACTAGCACATAAAAGGCAGCTTTGCCTGGACCACTTTCCCCCCACCTCCCACCATCCACAATCAGGGCAACTGTAAATACGTGGAAGGCCCATGAGGGGCGTGTAGTAACCAGGAAACAAAAGCAATGACACCAAGGAAGCCAAAAAGAATCCTCAAACATCTGCTTTAGTCCAGTTGCCTTCCCTCCCTCCCTCCCAGCAAGGACTTCCTCAGGGCTCGCTGAGCCAGGCCCCGGGGTCTGCACTGGAGCCCCTGCTTCCCACGGAACTCACGATGACAGAAGGGGGATCTGTCACCAAACCAAATGTTATTTTTTTCTCCTCCTTCTGGGTTTTTTTTTTTTTTTTTTTTTTGAGGACTGTATTTGTCCATTTTCCTAGCACCATCATCCCTTTCCTGGAAAACTGTTAACATTTTAAATTCTGCACCATTTTAAAATAGTACATGACATTTTCACAGTATGATGTTCATCCCGGGCTAACCCTGAGTTTATTCATCTTGAAGATTTCGAAAATCTTTGCTAGGCAATTAAAAGATTTGAAAGTGAAAAACTAAAATTTTTGCTATGCAATTAGATTTTCAAATAAAAAAGTCTTTATCATGTTGGGTGATTACTATATTTGAAATCCCCAAAGCAGCCATCCAAATATTAATCCTAACACAAAAGGAAGGCTCCTTTCTGCATTCCTGAGCCCATTATCATCTTTTACCTGGATTACTGCAAGCCCCCTCCCCCTCCTCGTTGGTTGGTCTCCCAGCGCCCACTCTTGTCCCTTCTTGTATCTAATTCTCCAGTGGGGTCAAAGCCATCTTTAAAAAAATGTAAATCCCTTCATGTCAGTCTCTGCTTGCCCCGAGGATAGAATACAAATTTCTTACTGTAGTTGACATGGCCAGCTACCATCCTATTCTGGCCCACCTTCCCCAGGCTTCCTCTTTCTTGCTCCACCACCCTGGAATGAGGTCCCTGGAATGTGTTGTGCCCTTGAGGACTCTGTGCCTCTGCATGTGACATCTCGTCTGTCTGATGAACTCTCCCAAGCATGTCCCCTTCACGTGTTCACTCCTCCACCTTCCAGCCCCGCCTGACCCTTCCCTGAACTCCTCTTGCAGTTCCATCCTGGCTCTTTGCTTCCCCAGCGCCCTGCATGCACTCCCCTTCGAGAACACACCCGACTCAGTCATGCACCGTGTGGGCTGCCTCTCCCCCATCCAACTGCGAACCATGAGGACGGACTTCCCATGCACCTCGTTCACAGCTAAACCTCCACAGGCCAGCACAGTGTCTAGATTACAGTGCATGCTGTTCTCACCTCCTGACTACTGGACATTTTCCTTTGAATTTAAAATATTTTTCTTTCATATAAACATTCACAAAGAAAATTTGGGAAATAAAAAAAACCTCATTTTAAAATCCAACTATCTATACATACTGTTAATGCATTATTGTATTTTGGTCTTCCTGTTCCCTATCCTTAGATTAGTTACATTGCTGCAATCATATTATAAAATACAAGTGTTTATCTTGCTCTTTTTTTTTTTTTTTTTGGCCTGGCATGGTATACACATCATTCTTTGAATAAACATAATTTTTAATCACCATATAGTATTTCATCACGTGGATATACTACAATTTACTTGACTATCTCACCATGAATTTACCTTGAGTTATTTCTGGCTTTTCACTACTAAAAATGCAGTAATAATAAATCTTATTATATTTAAGCCTTGCTTTTCATGCTTGGTTTTAATTTTACAGGATAAATTTCCAGGTGTGAAATTATAGGGTCAAAGTCAAAGGCCATTGACTTCATTAAAGTTCCAATATATTTCTCAGTTGGTTTCCAAAATGATCACACTCCTTTCTGGAGCTGGAGATTGGGGGGTATCTGATGCACTTTCTTGATGGTGCTGAGGACACACTGACGGAAATTCACATTTTTCTCTAGAGATGAGAAGTAACTTAGTCCCGTTTTCCCAAAGGGCCCACAACAAAGAGAGGAAGAGCAGGAGTGTGAGATTTAGAACCTGGCTCCTTGCAAGCTTTTGCAGGTGGAAGAAGCCATATATGTTCTTGACTGGTAGACTGCTCAAATAAATAATCATTTGGACTATAAAACTATATGCAGCTCCTTATTCCTGTGAAAGTTATTTGCAAAGTCCCACTCGCCCCAAGTCCCCTGCGAAGGCCACCAACCCTGAGTCTGGTGAAGTCTCTGTCCAGTAAGAATGTGAGATGAGGTGCTACGACCAGCAAATGCAAAACCCTTTCCACGCTCACACTTAATGTTCAAGCTTCACAGCTTTGTTTTTCTTTCTGTTTGTTGGTTTTTAACCATTCGGCAAGATGGTTTAGATCTGTTCTTAGCATATGTTTCCATAGTTTTTGACTTATTCTAAGGGGAAGCATTATTATATGATTTACAGATATTACCAAGTTGAACATGCATTTTCATACTGTCCTAGGGTGGCAAACCCAGTCTTATAAAAAAAGACTGATATAAACATGCTTGTTCACGACAGAATGAAACTGCACACTCTTCTGATTATATTGCAGGCATTAAGTGGGGGAGACGAGGCAGGGGAGTAGTGGCAATGAAGAAAGTCCACTTAAGGTTTGCAGAGTTTCTAACCTTGAGGTTCCCCTTCCTACTTCACATTCACACTTCAAAAAGGGACACCCAATCAGGATCCTCCTATGACCTAATACTGCATGTTGAAGTTAAAAAGAAAAGCCAAAGTCTAACTTCTTATTCTTAGAAAAAGTGACACCAGAGAACATGGAAAACATGGACCTGCCTCTATATCAGAAATGCCCATTAGTCACAAACTGAGAATGTGTAGTGTTGTGAAGATTTCTGAGTGACTTAAACACAGGCCAGCAAACTTCCTGTAAAGGGCCAGATAAGTAAATATTTTAGGCTTTCTGGACCGTATAGTTTTTGTTACAAATACTTAACTGCTGTTGTAGCTTGGGAGCAGCCATGAACAATATGTAAATGGATAAGTATGGTGCATATATATATATCACATTTTCTTTTTTTTTTATTTTTTTTTTATTAAAAGGTTGTGTACATTGCCCTTGCCCCCCTCCCCCCATATCACATTTTCTTTATTGATTCACCCATCAGTGGACACTTACGTTGTTTCTATGTCTTAGCTATTGTGCACACTGTTGCAGTGAACATGGGAGTGCAGTATCTCTCTGAGATGCTGATTTTGTTTCCTTTAAATATATACCCAAATTTGCTGGACTGCTGGATCGTATGGTAGTTCTATTTTTAATTTTTTGAGGAACCTTCGTGTTATTTTTCCTAATGGCTGTACCAATTTACATTCTCATCAACCGTGCACAAGGGTTCCCTCTTCTCCACGTATATCAAAGCATCACCTTAAATACAGATAATTTCATTTGTTGATTACACCTCAATAAAGCTGGGGAAAAAAAGATATTCAGCCAACCAAACCAGCTAGATGGTATTAAACTTCTATGGAAGAAGAGCCTTGAAACCATATTTGTGTTGCACTATGCTGCCTTCTTATTTTACAGGTGACTTTTATCAAGCACTTAACACGCTAGGTTGTGGTTCCTGGTTTATGCTTGTCTTGCCCACTTGCTTGTAAACTCTTCCATGGGAGCAACCATGTCTTATTTAGTTTTATAGGCACAGTGCAGAATGTAAGGTCAGTCATCTAGTTGACACACAGTAAATGCTATTTGAATTTACTGGTAACATGAAAACCCATGGGAGATCATAACATATAAAGAATTCACAATATTGCTACAAGATTTGCGTCCCATGAAATAAATTTGCTTGTTAATGAGAGAGTAAAATTAGATATGTTCTGAAAGATTTTGTTTCAATACTTATCGGATATCTATTGTGTGCTAAAAATGCATCTAGTAGTTTTTACATGTACCGCTTAACCCTAACGACCATTCTGTGATACATGTACTCTCTTCTATATTTGTAGATGAAGAAAACAGAACACAAAACAAGTAAATGATAAAGCCAGGATTAGGACTCAGATCTTCAGATGCCATAGCTCAAGCTTTTCCCATTATAATGTAAATCATCTGTAGAAATGCAAAATTACTCACAAAATTTAGAAAAATCACCATGATTACAGCAGCACAAGAAGGAAGAAAAAAATATTAACACACTAATACTCTGCTGCAAAATCTGATGAGATAGAGCAAGAGATTTTCTGAGATTTTTTCTTCAAAATAAAAACAGTAACAATAAAGGATCAAAAAGTACCCAGAAGGGTAGGTAGCACAAAAGTCAAGGAGGTTATCTGCTTTCTTTTGCAAGCACGGAGTCAGAATTAGAAAACATATTTCTATCAGACCTAACTCAGCAAAAGTCCAGACAAAATCAACTCATTTGGAGAATATCTCAGCGTGACTTCAGACACAAGAACTCAAGAAAGGCCAGGTGAAAGATGTCACTAAGAAAGTCTCAGAGCTTCGGTGTTGGCCAACTGAGCCAATTGCCAATCTCCTGGCCCCAAAATGCAGAGGCACAGAGGCTGATGGAAGCCAGCACATTTTGCTATTTAGACACGATATTTCAAATTTCATATTGGAAAAGTGATTTCATTCATTAATTCATTTAACAAACAACTACCAAGGCTTTATTTTATGTGGGGCACTATGTTAGATTTTGGAAAAAAAGAGAGATAAATCATGTGCCATAAGAGAGAAAGAAGGGATCTTACTGAAGCATGACTTTAGTGGATAGTTTCAAAATCTGCAGATAAAGAACATCCTCAAATATCTACTTGAGAAATATTGTCTAAGGTTCTGCCAGGCACATCCCTCTGAAGTACGGTCACACCTCTTGCTCATCTACTTCTGATTTCTCTGTCTTCCAAAACACGTGAAAGAAACAGATCGATGGTTAACAAATCAAGAAGCAAAACTAACACGAGGGAAAGCAGAAATGAAACGACACACTCTTCCAGAGAAAATTTCAGCGTGCAGAAATCCTTGCAGCTGGTAAAGCTAAAGCTGTAGTATCTAGTTCAGAAATTAAACGCAATCCCCACCGCCCCCCACCATAAGTGGCCAAAGGTGTGCTTTATGATTTGGGACAAATTCATCCCATGATTTGGGAAGACCTTCTGGGGAAGAGTCTTCTTTTATTTATTTTCATTTCCTTTTCTGGAAATGAATGTTCTATGTGATTTTTTTTTTTTTGCTACTGTGGACTTCACTAGTCCAGAAAGCTGAACAATTTTATTGGAATAACTAAAATGTTAGTGATTCCTTCTGAGCTTAATGTTCCGCTGCTTCCCCCAAACTAGCCAAAAGTAAGAGATACGAGTATCTTAGAGTTCAGCCTCCGGAGGCTCCATTTGTATAAAAAATTAAAAACATTTCAAAGTAAATTCAATTAGTGAGTGTGTATTGCCTGAATAGACTATCCTTCTGAATTTAATATACCGAACATGACAATTTTATGAGCAGACCAAGTAAGAGATAATATATTTTTATTTCCTTAAACTAGCAAAGAGACGTAAGAGCCATAAAGAACACTAACAAGGTATTGCATATACTTAGACTTTCTTCAAAAAAAATTATACCCATAGATATGCGTGTGTTTTTTAAACGTGAGAAGTGCAAGGTTTGTTCTTTTTTTTCCCATGACTTCACGTTTCCTTGAAATGTTGTCTTCATCTTTCACCAGCACCGCTAATAAATGGCATTACTGATAGATAAATCATTGTGTTGGGGGCAGGAGGGAGAAATGGAAGGAGTGAAAAAAGGGAGAGGGAGGAGGAGAAAAGACAGACTGAAAGAGAGAAGAGCCGACCTTCTAGAGGACTTAGTGAGATCAAAAAAAGACAGGGAGTTCAAGGATGAAAAAATAAAATTTCATAGCCTGCACTGTTTGTTTTAGATCCCAAGAGATTACAAATGATTCCTTGCTCACTGGTACAAAGATAACGATCTAGGAGGGTGAGATTCTGTTTATCACTTATAAAATGAGGGTTCTGACTGTCATCCCTTGTCCACTGCACTCTGGCTCCTGAGGATAAACATAGCATCCTAAATCAAGCGCACTGACATTTTGGTTCTTAGATGGCCTGGTATATTTGACTTCAAGGACCTTTCCTGCTGGTACCAGAATTCTGTCCAGTCTGTGAACGATATAGTCTGACAGCTTTAGAGACATCCCTGAAGTTTACGACCTTTGCAGGAAGAATTCACAAATCCAGTTTGAATGTCCAACTCTGTTTAACAATATCCTTTGACTGAAAATACATCCTACAGCATGTTATGCTGTCTCCTATAGATTCTCTCCACCACACAAAATCATCTGAAGTTATTTGTGGAAGAATGTAATGAGCACTGTCTTACCAAAGAAAAAAAATGAGTAAATCCCAGTTTAGAAGCAATTGCTAAGTCTAATCCACATTTTATTTTTGGCAGTTTACACATTAATCTGGATCTTGAGTATCTTGTTGATCTATCTGTTCCCAGGATTAACTTTATAAGACTGGAAAAGCATTAACATTTATTGAGGACCTACTGTGTGGGTTTCTGGGAAACTTGAGTGTGTTTTAGGGACTGAGGTTTAATTTACCATAAAATTTATCTATTTTTAAATGAACAGTTCAATGATTTTTTTAGTAAATTTATACATTTTTGCAACCCTTCCCACAATCCAGTTTAAGAACACTTTCATCATGCTGAGAGGTTCCTTCAAATCCTTTGTAATCAATCCTCGCTCTTAACTGCCCCTGGCAACCTCTGAGCTGCTTTCTGTCTCTGGAAGTTTGTCTTTTGTAAACATTTCATATAAACAGGATCAAACAACATGTAGTCTTCTGTGTCTGGCTTTTGTCCACTTAGCATGATGCTTTTGAGATTCATCCATATTGTTAAATGTATCAGTAGCTCATTCGTTTCTACTGATGAGTAGTATTCCATTGTGTGGCTAGACCACATTTTGTTTATCCATCCACTGTATGTGAGAGTAGGATTGCTAGGTCAGATGGTAAGTGTATGTCTACCTTATAAACAAATTGCCAAAGTGCGCTACAGTGGCTATACCATTTTACATTCCCACCAGCAATGTATGAGATTCCAGTTTCTCCACATCTTTGCCAACACTTTGGTACTATCAGCTTCCTTAACTTCAGTCATTTTAGTGGGTGGTAGTGGAATCTTGCTGTTGTTTTAATTTGTGTTCCTCTAATGGTGAATCACGTTGATTAGCTTTTTATGTGCTTTTTTTTTTTTTTGGGCCATTTGTATCTCCTTTACCACAAAGTGTCTAGGCAAATCTTTTGCTCATTTTTAACTGAGCTGCTTATCTTCTTATTATTGAGTTGTAAGAGTTCTTTATATATTTTGGTTAAAGTCCTTTGTTAGATAATTACTCTGAAAATACTTGCTTCCAGTCTGTTGCTTTGCATTTTCTTAATTGTGTCTTCTCAAGAGTAAAAGTTTAATTTTGATGACATCCAATTTATCTACTTTTTTTTCAGTGTCCATAGATTTTGTATCATATAAAAGAGTTTTTTTCCTAACTCAAGATCACAGGGGTTCTTTACTATTCTTCTAAAAGTTTTATAGTTTTAGCTCATACATTTAAATTTATAATCCTTTTTGACTGAATTTTTGTGTAGAGAATGACGTAAGGATCAAGGGCCATAATCTGCATATGTAAATCCAATTGTGCCAGCACCATTAAAAAAAATCCTTTCTCTATTATCTTGACACAAAATCAATTGACCACATACATGATGGACCATTTTTTCACTTTCTCTTCTGCACCGCTGATCTATCTATCCATCTATCCTTATGCCAATTTATAGTAAGTTTTGAAAGCAAGAAGGGTGAGTCCTCCAACTTTATTCTTTTTTCACCCTATTTAGGTTAATCTAGGTTATTTGCCTTTCCATATAAATTTTAGGATCAGTTTGTCAATTTGTAACAAAAAAAGCTTACTGAGATTTTAGTAGAGATTATGTTGAATCTGCAGGACAATTTGGAAGGAATTACCAATATCCAGTCTTCTACTTCATGAACATGGTATATATTATATTAATTTAGTTTTTTATTTCTCTCAGTAATGCTGTAGTTTTCAGTGTACAGTTCTGAAAGTTCTCATGTTAAATTTATTCTTGAGCCTTTTATCCTTTCTGATGTTATTACACATGAAATTGATTTTTTTACAATTTCATTTTCAGGTGGTCCATTACTATTACAGAAATATAATCGATTTCTGTATAATGATTTTATATCCTGCAACTCTGCTAAACTCACAGATGTTCTAGTAGCTTTTTTATGCATTCCTCAGTATTTTCGACTTACAAAGATTACATTGTCTATGAATAAAAAGACATATTTCTTCCTTTCCAATTCCATGGCTTTGATTTGTTTTTGTTTTATAGTCTTTAATTTTGTTTCTTGAATTATCAGCAAACTTCTCTCCAGTTGACACCCCATACCTCTTTTGCGAATGCTGAAATCAGACTATTACACCCCCTTCTCCTGATGAACAGTGCCACTTCCTATCAGCCAAAAATTCTATTTCAATAGCACTGCCAACTTTATTTACAAAATAGTGTTTGGATAATTATCTCATAAATTCAATTGTATTTTCCATTCATAATTTAGGGAGAAAAAAGAAATAGAAAGTGGGAAAAGGAAAGTGTTATCAGTAATAAGCGTGAGTCTCAAAAACTTAACAATTGAGATAAAGATGAAAATCATGAGGCATGCTGAAAGTGACAATTCTTTAGCCTCAATTACGCGCTCACTGGACTTAATAAGCTGATCAACCATGAGAAGGAGAAATACTAAAGAACACAATATGGCCTAGTGCCAATATAACATCAAACACTGTGTCTAAAATGCAAATACTAAATGTATAATTAGTGATTTTATAATATGTTTTAGGTCTTTGGGAACATTACTGCCATTATGATAGGTACAGCTATTATTATATTTGAGCACAATTCAACTAACACATATTGGGAGGAATATAATGGGTTTCAAAGTGAGGGAAATACAAGGACTTCACTTAATTTTATAAAACCTCTGAGAAAGGTATAAAGATTCCCATTTATAGATCAGAAAACAGACCCAGAAATTTAAATAACTTGCTAAAGTGTGTACAGTAACCTGTAGAGACAAGACTGAAACCCAGGTCTTTTTGGCTCCAAAGCTCTCAATTGAGCCCCTATTTTCCTGGGCAATCCATCTCCCTGACCCGTATCCCAAAGCCACACCGCACCCACTGCGCAGGAAGCCTCTGCTTCATCTCTTATCGTTTCTAACCTTCCCTAGATGTCCTCAGTGACTTACAAGCTACTGTTCAACAACTGGGCAAGAAAAGTATCAGCCTGGAGGCTTGAACACTACACTGAAAAGGTTTGAGGTGGTTACAGAAGTAAGATCCATGCGAATCGATATAGAAAGCTTGGTCTGAAATTGATGAGTGATTCTCCCTTGAGTTTAAGGAAGAAATGCCCAGGAAGTCTGAATAAGAAAAGACATTAAAGTTTTTAAGTGAGGTAATTCAGGCTTTCCTCTCTGCTTTCATGTTCTGAGCAGACACACTGGGAAATGGGTGCATTCCAAAGCAGAAAAGTTACCATAAAACATTAAATTGTGGACAGGTGACAAAGCCCAGCCTTGTCTCTCAACACCCCACAGGAAAACTCTAGCCCTCAGTTGCAGATGATCTGTAAGGCCAGAAAAGAAGCGCCGTATTTCCCCTGATGAGCATACAGAGCAAGGAGAAAGGAAACAATATCAAAATGCTTCTCCCTTTGCCCTAAGTAAGCACTGAATCGACGTTTTGGACTCGTTGGCTAATTAGAGAGCATTTGGATAGGATTTTAAACAAATACTAATCACGGCTTCTCCGGTACACCGGACAATACACAAAACCAGAAAGAATCGTCTCAGTCCAGGATGTGCCAGAGAAGCACCATGCAGAGCGAGGACACGGTCCCCTGTGATCTCTGCCCTCCGAGCAGCAAGCCTCTGGGAGAGAATTTTTTCCACAAACCCTGTATTTTACGTCCTGTTCTAGTATGATCTTTAGCAATTCTCCTCGCCAAATAAAACACGTATTTTACAGTCCTTGTGATGTTCAGACATACATGCTGATGCCTTTGAAAACCTCTGTAGCTAGCAAAATATCGGAAACAGCCCCCACGACTGAGGAACACGGTGGCATATCTCTCGGATGAAACAGGGCTTGGGAACTATGGGAACACAGTCCGTCGCCGATTTTTGTAAATAAAGTTTTATTGGAACACAGCCATGTCCACTCGCTCGTGTAGTGTACATGGCTGCTTTCTTGCTACAATGGCAGAGTTGAGCAGTTGCCACTAAGACCACATTTCAGTCTGCAAAGCCTAAAATATCCACTCTCTGGCCCTTTATAGAAAGTTTGCCAAATCTTGTGAGAATACATTTCAAATAATACAGAAAAATACCTCTGTTAGGATAAGTTAAAAAAAAAATACAACATTTTATGTATAGTACGATCCCAATTTTACGTGAAACAAACGAAAGTGCTTCTAGAGCAGAGACCAAAAATGTTCAGCTCTTGGACGGGGGTGGTGGAATTGGGGGTGATCTGCCCTTCCCCCACCTATGTTTTACAATTTTCTAAAATAACCTTACATTTCTTCTATAACAAAAAAAAATCTAAACCTCACTTTCACAATTACGTGAGTTCACGTCTCTGTGCTGTCACAGTGGGCGTGACTACATCCCCGCAGGGGTGCTGGGGGTGGGAGGCAGGAAGTCCTGGGCAAGTACCTTATGCTCATCCCGAAGGTGGCTGTCCAGTTCCTCCGTGTGCTTGGTCTCATAGTAGCAGAGCTGGCATTTGTAAGGTTTCAGTTCATTGTGCTTTTCTATGTGCTGCTGGAGGCTCTCGTCACTGGAGCAGGTGAAGGTACACTTATCACAGCGGAAAACTACTCCCTGCAAGTATTTTGACAGTTTGGAACGGCACACTTCAATGGGGACAACTCGCTCTTCTGTGGAAACAATCGAATGGAGAGAGGGGAATTTTTTTACTGATGGCAAACAGGTGTTCTTTCTAAAGAAGACACTCACCCGGTCAATCCTGCTGTTTCTCGTGGGTCTGGGTCTGTGAACCGACACACACGCACACTGCCCCTCTCCCAGCCCCTCCAAACAACATCAGTTGGTGTTTTTAAACCCAAAAGCTCTTTGTGTACTTAATACCCACAGTGACCTATAAATGGGAGATGGGGCAGGCTGGAAGGGGCTCGCTAATTCCCGAATGGCGGTGATTAAGTCAGGGAGGAGGAATGAAGTGGCTGCCATTTCTACCAACATCGACGATCACTGACAACACCCATTAGCACGCCCTCCTTCCCCAGCAAGGGTTGCTGCAGCTGGATTCACAGATGTTTTTAAGGGGGGAGGAAACTGACATTAACTGGGCACCTATCATACGTGCCAGTACCTTTTCTAACAACTACTCTAGGAGGCTACCTTTACTCCTATTTTTACAAATCAGTAAAAGTGGGCAAAAGAGTCTTGAAGTAACTCTCCAAACGTCACGGACGTTGTAATTGGCAAAGCTGAGATGTGAAACCAGGTCTGCCTAACTGCAAATCTGTTATTTCCCACTATCGCCAATTCCATTCCTGTTCCCGGCTCTAAGGTGTTCTCCAGGAGACCAATCCCTTGTCCTGAAACCAAGGGACTCCCTAATCTAATATCAAATTTGAAAACAAAGAAATCTGTACACTTTCATTCACTCAATCTCCAACTCCAACTATGAAGACCTCACAAATGAAATGGCGGCACTCAACATTCCTGGAAGGCGGGGGTCGCGTAGGAGACCTGGAGGATTTGTGCCTTTTCATACAATCTGTAATCTGATTGTCAGAAGGGAAAAAAAATAAAAGAGAGACAGAGGATTTGGGTGCTTTTCCCATTAACATACCAAATGCTGTAGGGCTGGAAATGCGTGTGCTTGTTTATTTTGCACTCTCTCACCCTTGTGTTTAACTGCTCAAATTAAATTTCACACCAGTCTGCCCACAGTATCGGCGCACGCGCCAGATATCCATAACTGGGATAAAATTAAAATCTGTGCTATTTATGCAAGAATCAAATATAGCGTGTGTTTCATGCTGTGTCTGGATTTCAGAAGACTCCGAAAGTTTACAAATGGACGCACACAACATATACTTATATTATTTAGAAACAGCAATGTATTATTAAGCCAAGAAAGCATGATTTATTCCCAGAGTCACTGAAAAGCAACGTTTCTAGAGCATCAGTATTTTGTGTGCTGATGCGACTCAGAGTTCTCCCTTTGTTGTTGGCCTGTGTCTGGCCCCTCGGGAGTTTTCGCTACCCAATGTCATGCCTTAGTCTCAACCACAACATTCTAACTAGAGGGCAGTCACTGCCTTGGGAGTCCTCGAATGCAACGATTCATCAGCCAGCAAAACCCTGGGCAGAGGAAGCGTGGAAGATGGTGTCTGCAACATACTCCCTGGAGCATTAATGCATGTTATTTTCCCTATACAACGAGTCAGCCGCTTGTTTAGAAATACAAATATTTTTAAACCAAAGTATAGCAGATAGCTAAGAAACACATGATTATAATGTAATCCACCCATTTTTTTTAGAATAGCAAATGTTTGACAGCCATATAACCATTCAGTTCTATGGTTTGGTGTCAATGGAAGAAAACATGCTTTGGCGTAAACTAGTTAAATCTGAAGGAGTCCGTGTTAGGATACTCTATTCCTCTCACCCAGGGATTCTCAATAGTAGCACTGTTAACATTTTGGGACTGCATAATTCTTTGCTGTCAGGGGCTGTCCTGTGCATCGCAGGATGTTTATCAGGAACCTTGGTTTCTACCCACTAGGTAACAATAGCATCCCCTTCTCCCCAGTCATGACAGTCAAAAATGCCTGCAGACTAACGTACCCTGGGGAGGCAAGATCGACCCCAGTTGAGAACCACTGCTCTAAGCAAAGTGCCAGGGAATGAACTGCAACTGCCTTGAGTGACGTGTGACCCGTAAGCAAGCTGGTGCCCACGGCAAGGCGTGGGGAGAGCAGGCTGAACTGGGGCCAGCCTCCACACTGGGGTACGCCTTTAGACCTCAGCAGTTCATGGGAAGTGTTGACTTGAACTTTACTGGCCCTTCCCTGGTCCTGCACCCCCCTTGCTTTCTCTATGCTTGATCCTGATTTGTCTTGTCTTCTCTACTGCTTCCATTTTCGTGCTTTGGCTCTGGCCTGTCCTGCCTGTCCGTTGACCTCCATGGAGATGGAAAACAGCCAGGTATCATTTTCCATATAACAATGTCCCGCCCACATTGAAGACGGGCATTCAATCACTATCTAGTCTTCCCTTCTCCATAGTCTATAATAGGTTCTTTTCCAGCTTTATTTTTTAATGGGTCTCCTCTTTTTCAATTCCTCTACCACTTTGGTTAGTTTTCTTTGCAGTTTCCAATTTCACTATGTGTGTCTAAGTGAATGTTACACAAAGTCATGAGCACTCAGAATAATACCCTGGAGTTCAAATAATAATAATTAATGTGAACGCCACTGCAATTTATTAAGTGCTCACTGTGGTTCAAGCACCGTTAGGTGTTCTGCCCTCGCTGCAACTTTTTATTCTCATAACACCCTGTGAAGTCAATTCTATTTTCTTCAGTTTACTGATGTAGAAACAGAGAACTGATCACTTAAGCTACTTCCTCAAAGTCACACCTCTGGGTCAGCACAAAGTTGTGACCTGGGAGTACAGGTCTCCTGACCTCCGCCGGCCCCTCCTGCGGCACCCCTGCTGTGAGCTTCCCCAGGAACAGCCAAGCTGTACGCAGTGTACTTATAAGCCTTTCATTCCTGATATTTTAAAAACGTAAAAGCCACAGATTTCTAAGGTGACCATTAATATCCAAATACTTTTCAAGTATCTTCTGGATTTAAGAAAAGATTATTTTTCTGCTTACTTACTCTGAAATGTGAGATTTCCCACTTCCAAACTAAGACATTACCAGTGTACCACGTCTCTTAAGTACATGGGTTTTTACTAAGATATTAATTTTAGAAAAAAGTGAACCTTTTCTCCTTTCTGAAAACACGTCCAAGATAAAAAAAAAACAAGACAGACTTTGAAAGGTGGGCAAATGACCGATGGTGTTTTCTGAATGAGGTTATTCATTAATGAGGCAAGTGAAGGACATAAAGTTAACGCTGGAATGTTTCCAGGTACGGACTGGCCCTGCGCCTTGGCTACAGAAGCTCAGTGCTCAGGGTTTTTTTCTATGGGGGCAGTGACAACTGTGGGTCTTTTTGACTTCACACCTCTCAAAATTACCTTGGGTAAGAAATCAGGGCCTGAATCACACTCATTGTGACTCAGCTTCTAGCACTGGCTGCAAAAATATTATGACTTCACCAGTTCGACTACAAGATGGATTGTGTCTCTCATCTCCTCCCACTCAAAAGATGCTTGGTGTTGCAGTGGGACATAAAACCCAAGAGGCTGGGCCCCAGAGTAATGTCACATTGAAGCACATGTGTGCTAAGGCACAACCGGAGCTGAGAATTGCATGCTGCCGAGCTCCCGTGGAGCTCAGTGGAAAAATCTGCAGAGTTGCAACTACAGAGGGGTCAGTTCTGCCCAAATCGGTGAAAGACCACATCACGGTGGAGTCCAGAATCATCAAGTACAAATTCTTCCTGAAAGGCAGACCACAACATACGTCGGTTTCCTTCCCGGAGCATGCCAAGTCTAACTGGATTTGGAAGGATTTGGAAGTCCTTCACTCCAACAAACTCTGTATGCAAATTATCATTCTAGAGGACTGAGTCCCTCTTTGGGCCAAACCAAAGACCCACTCTCTAGGCCAAAAAGAGACAAAGGCTGAGTACTAGAGAAAGCCATCAAGAAACTAACACTATTTTTTTTAAAAAACAGTCATCCAAAAATATAACCATAGATAGACATGCATAAACACTAGCAAAACAGCTCCTCGTGAGAAGTATTAAGTTTTCATGTTGGCCAGGCCACCACCCTCAAGCTAGAGAGATGGGAATGGCACCTCTAACTCTAACAGGCAAAGATATTTGGTGGGGTTGGAATGGAACATGAAATTTCACTGAATAACATTAAAGATTGGCAATCTCGCTGTAGTTTCTTTTTTCCTCAAGAAAAATGACACTGATCAGATAAATTAGGGGAGATTACTTCTGTTCCCAAAACTCCTACTTGCAAAGTTCAGTTAAATTCAGCATTTGTCTACGTATTGGGAAACAGAAACTTAAAGTTAATACACCAACTGGAGATCAGTCGCAGTGCCTGTATAGCTCCACAATCACAATGTAAATATTTGGCAAAACTGTGTTCCATCCCTTAAATTCAATCTGTGCCCAATTTTTCAGGCTCACTATGGGTGCACAAGGTACATATGTGCAAAGCTATGTGTGAGGCATTGTGCTTCCAATGGTGATAAACTCAATAGAAACATACCCATGAAACTATTTATTCACTTGCCTATTGTCTCTCTTCTCATTAGAGTTCATGTTCCTTCAGTGCACAAACCCTGCCCGACTCTTCATGGCTGTATCCCTAGAGCTTAAAACAATGCTAGCAATTTCTTCTCCAGCCGTCCAAGATGCCCAAAGAAAAGGTGACCAACAGGAAGAAGACGGCCCCGGTCCCTGGTGTTGTGAAGAAGCAGGAAGCCAAGAAGGTGGTGAATTCCCTGATTGAGGAAAGGCTGAAGAATTCTGGCATTGGACGGGACCTCCAGCCCAAAGGGGACCTCACCCGCTTCGTCCAATGGCCCCGCTACATCTGGTTGCAGCGGCAAAGGGCTACCCTCTGTAAGTGCTGAAAGTGCCTCCTGCAATTAACCAGTTCACCCAGGCCGTGGACCGCCAAACAGGCACTCGGCTGCTTCAGCCGGCCCATGAGTACAGAGCAGAGACCAAGCAGGAGAAGAAGCAAAGACTGTTGGCCCAGGCTGAGAAGAAAGCTGCTGGCAAAGGGGATGCCCCCACTGGGAGGCCACCTGTCCTCTGAGCAGGGGTTAATACTGTCACTGCCTTGGTGGAGAACAAGAAGGCTCAGCTGGTGGTGGTCATACGTGCCGTGGATCCCATGGAGCTGGTTGACTTCCTACCTGCCCTGTGTCGGCAGATCGGGGTTCCTTACTGCATTATCAAGAAGACAAGACTGGAGTGTCTAGTCCACAGGAAGACCTGTGCCACTGTCACCTTCACACAGGTCAACTTGAAAGACAAAGGCTAAGCTGGTGGAAGCTATCAGGACCAACTACAATGACAGACATAATGAGATCTGCCACCACTCGGGAGGCAGTGTCCTGGGTCCAAAATCTGTAGCTCATATTGCGGAGCTGGGAAATTCAAAGGCTAAAGAACTTGCCACGAAACTGGGCTAAATGTACAGTGTTGGGTTTTCTATACATAAAAATGATAATAATCCTCCGTCAAAAAGACAAAAACAAAACAATGCTAGCATATAATAGGCATTCAATACACATTTGTTGCGTCAATGAAAACCCAACAAAAGTTCTTCCGCCAACTTTATCCTTGAAACAAAAGTCTCAGGGCTTACTTTTTCTCTAGTTAAACTCATCAAATCATGGCCAATCTCACCAAATGCTGATCTGACCTAAGTTCACAGTTCCTGAAAGAGATAAGTCTGCCAATCCTTTATTCAATCTTTACTCAATTAGTATTCAATAAGTGTCTCACCTGATCCAAATTTGTTCTGGCTTCCCATCTGTCTACCACGTACAGTTCACACTTCTACATTAATATCCAAAAGCTCCACAATTTGGCCAGAACAGACTTCTCTGGTATGCCTCCTCTTGGGACACCCAGAAATGTCTGATACCATTCTACAGACATCTCTTGCTGACCTAAGTGGTTTATTAAATTGCTCCTTCCCCTATGCAGGAGGTTGAATAGTGACCCCCTGGAAATATGTCCACCTAGAACCTCAGAATTTGACTTTATTGAGACACAGGGTCTTTGTAGATGCAATTAGTTAAGGTTAGGTCATATTGGATAAGGGCAGGCCCTAAATCCAATGCCTGGTGTTCTTGTAAAAAGGGAAGAGCACCGTGTGAAGATGGAGACAGAGACTAGAGTGATGCACCTATAAGCCAAGGAGTGTCAAGGAACCCCAAGAGTCATCAGAAAGTAGGAAGAGGGAAAGAAGGATTCTCATCTTGAGCCTTCAAAGGGAACACAGCCCTGCCGACATCTTGATCTCAGACTTCTAGTCTCCAGAACCATGAGAGAATACATTTCTGTTGTTTTAGGCCATCCAATGGTGGTCATTTGACACAGTAGCTCTAGCCCTGCCTTAAGTCCTCTCTGTCTGTTGAAATGTTGTCATGGCTCAGTTTGAAAGCCACCCCTCTCTGCCACCTTTCTCCAACCCAGACAGAAACGCGTCTCCTAGGTACCCATCACTCGCTGTCTTGTATGTACAATGCACCCGTTCCATCCTCCGAGGAGGGATGGCACTGGGACTCATGCACCTCATCTTGCCCAAAGAACCAAGCAAAGTGTGGCATGTGCCAAGTAAATAATGGATGTTTGCCGAATACATGAACAAACATCATGCTCCCTTCTGCCACGGCCAACATAAATCCCTGATCACCTCTCATTCAGATTTCTAACAAATGAAATGGTTTCTCCTCCATCTCCTCCCTACTTAAATATATCATTTTATCCAGACAAAAAGCTATGGAAACTCTATTTCTGCCAGCAGTAGCTCTGTCTCAGGGCCAGCTCAGAAGTTGTTTTTCTTGCCTTTCATCCAAAGTATTTTAATTAATGAAGGCCTCGTACTGAGAAAGATCTCGTGCTGAGGGCCCCAGAGACCAAACATGTTTATTCATCCACAGAGCAGGAAGAAGACAGGTGCAGAAGGAGCCACATCTTGTTTCTTTGAGATCAGCCCCAACTCGGAATTGCAAGGAGACACACAACCCTGTCTCTCGACTTGTTAAGACCAGCTTCCCACAGAGCTGCCATTCTGAGTTGAGACGGACACCAAAGCCAGGCCGGGACACAGGGGCAGACACGGCTGTCCTGAAGCACTCTGCTGTCTGTGGGTCAGTGGTTCTTGCTTGTGACCTCCAGCCCCACAGATCATTTTGTCCTCTGATCCAGTTGCCACAGGCACTAGAACACTCAACAAGGTGGTATCACCTTCCCACGGGTGAGACAGTGATGCCCGGTGGACGAAGGCAAGGACTCAAGCCTGGGTTACTTAGGAGTCACTTGCCCTTGGGTTGTTCAGCCTTTATGAGATTATTTCATTGTCATTGGGCATAATAGTCACAGCCACCCTGTAGATTTTGTGAGAATTCTATAAGATGACCTACTATAAGGCACTTAGCACAGTTCCTGCTACCTAGTAAGCACAAAAATTATAACTATTATTATTAATGTAATTGTTATTATTACTATTAATCCTCAAATGCCCATGTTCATTTCAAACTGGTGCTTTCTGATCTTGATGAGGACTCAGAAAATTATCTCCATAAGCAAAGAGAAGAGACTATAAATAACCAGCAACGGGTAATGTGATGGGACACGGGATGCAAGGACTGGGGTTGACATGCAGTTGGGTGACTCTGGCCGGTCAAGTGGCTCTAGCTCTGACGGGCTCTACAGAACCTACTACTGTATTTACGGTGGGCACAATGCACACACTATAGCACACCCTATCCCCTTCAGAAGAACTCACTGGAGAAATTTCTTTAGGTTTCAGCATCTAGGATTTCTGAAAATTTGCTGAACAATATTTCTAACAAGCACTCTAAGTCTGACTCTGTTTCCTTTTCTCCCACAGTCGGCAGGACTCTCAGGGCTGAATCTGCACCCACTGTGAACATACATGTAGCACCCTCATGGTGACCCCTGCATATCCAAACTCTCGGTCACTTTTTTTCATATTTCTAGGTGAACTTTCCACTGGTTTCTCCTGATTTTTGCATTTGCCCCAATTTCCTAATTTGTTTTTAATTCCGTAGTTCCGCATGAATATCTTTAAGATACCATAAATCCTGTATGAAATGAAGTAGACTGCAAATAAATTACACTAAGTAAATAAATAAACAAACATGGTCTTTCTCAGCCTCAAGCTGCACATACATGGAACAGAAATATAAGTAATAAGTCTCTCATAATGTTGTTGGCAGATGAAGTGACAGTGTGCGGGTAAGCAGCGCTTTGTCAAGTGCAGAGCGCGATGGGAGTGTTTGTGGCCTTGGTGTTTAATCTCTCTCTGCCTCCCCCTTTCCTGCGTTCTCAGCTCAGGGAAGGAAAGTCATTGAGCTCGTTAGGCATCAAAGCTCCGATCCCGCCAGGCAGCAATATGGGAAAAGAAGGGAACAAAGCACAGAAGGTGAGGTCTCACCGTTTCTGTTTGCTCGGCAGCAGCACTGCTGATGGCCTGTACCCAAGCTGGGACGGGGCACAGAGCCACCGCAACACATGGGC